>JALHKN010586769.1:0-10253 GCA_039513755.1 Hyalella sp. 3TK10
TCAATATGCCCCCTAGACGCTCAATATTATTGCGCAAACCACAATATTGCGCAATAATATTGAGCGTCTAGGGGCTGCTTTACACTGCGATGAAGAGAGATGAAGAGTAATAAACTGAATACACGTGAAGATTAAATGGACCCACCGAACATAGATGTTGACGTGTTGCTGGAGAGACTTGCCTGATCTTTCGAAAATATTTAACTATCATTTTCAGGGCACAAATGAAAGGGTTTCCGGTGGAACGATTAGTGAAGTTTCACTTTTCTACGACTTAATCATGAAGTATTCGTGTGAAGTCACGCAGCTCGGTCATTCAGTCAGTCATGGCCGAGTCTGTCTCTTGACACGAAATCCATTCTGAATTTACATAGACAGCTAATGCGATCTCAAAATGCAGAACTCCAAACCAAGTCGTAAAAATCATAGCCATGCAGCATTTCAGTCAAAAATTCGTCTTTGTATGCCTTAAGTTGAATGAATGCGCGTGTGTCTTTGCACACCCTGCAAAAGTGAGATAGAGTGGAACACTGAAGTCAATAGACCGCCCATAAACAGCAGCCAGCCGAGAGAATTAATTCCATTTACAAATGATAGGACAGTTTGAAATTAGAAATGAATTATCTAAAACTTCTCGAATTTTAAGCTTAATTTTGGTCAGCAAAATTAATTTTGTAGTATTAGGTGCGTACAAAATTGTTACCCCCAAGTCAATTTCTTTGCGATTCCAAAACACTCAATCATTCATCTAAGAGCGAAACTGGACCGAAAAATATTTTTTACACTAACCTGCACGCTCCACCAATATTTTACTTATTAGTTTGAGGAACTACAAAAATAACCTATGTGCTGATCCAATTTTTAATTTTACCGACAACATTGAAATCGATCGAACGAGTCAATTGGTTTCACAATATAATTTTCCCTTTATTTAAACTGGACAATGAATGAGGACGCGATATGATAAGACCCCGGGGGTTCATAGCTGTGTGTGCCTCATTACTTCTCGGGAAGATAGTGTGTTTCTCCTAACTTGTATCAAGTTAACAGAATATCTGTTCTTCCCACGAACGTTACTTCTTGATTTCCTCTATCCGTTAATAGGAAAAATAATAATTTCGGATATCTTTCGTTCACTGCTTAATAAAAGCCAATAATTGAAGATAAAAATGAATGATTAGTTAGGAACGATTTCTGTTCATCATTTACCTGGGAAATTAGCATGTTTTATAATATTATTTCACTCTTAGACAATGAGCTATTGTAAGGATTTATTCATTCAGTTTTCAGCTTAAATAGTTCTTAGACAAAGAGGAAACAGATTAATTCGGTCAGCGAATTAGAAGCATTCAAGATCCCACATCAATGAATCCTAACAAACAGATGAGATGATTCCGCTGCTCGTGCTAGGATATGGTTAGAAGTGCTTAGGTCTCGAAAATTAGGTTTTCTCCTTTACAATAATTTAGTACAATTATTATGCTTTCTGTTACTTTGTAAAAGTCGTATAATGAAAATGGAATCCCAATATTTTATTATTAATTTTATCGATTTTTCTCAGGAAATGACCACTGAATTTATCTGAAAGTTGGACCATCAAATAAAAACTTTAAATAGAAACCATATTCATATAATTCAAGTTTATTCGCTTGTTCGCGTAAATTAAATCCAGCGCACGAATAATGAGAAGTAAATTCAATTTCTTCTTGCATTCGGAAAATTCACCTGGTAGCCTTATCGATAAAAATATCCTTCGCAATCATACAATTAGCTTTATTATACCTTTATCAAAGGTAAACAAAATCAGCAAAGTTTATTTCATAAAAACTTTCGTAAAGATCGAATTTCAGAGGTCGGTATTTCCCTAAGGATTCACAATTTTGGAAAAAATTGTTAAAAAATCCAACGATATTGATAGGGTTAAACCTGATATCAATACCTAATTTTCCAAGTGCAATAACTATATCCATGGACAAACTTCAGCCACAAATTAAAATAGTTTTACGGTTTTATCGGATAATTCCAATCAGCCTCACGAATAAGAAAATTGAAAGAACTGGTGGTATAATGTATGCAAAGTATAATCGTACCACGAATTCAATGTTCTTATTCAGATGTTCCGTAATTTACTTATAAAACGACACATTCACAACTTGTATCTTTGAAGTTTAAATTTTATCGCATGCGCCTTCATGTGCTTGAGGGAAATTTGTTGTGACGAGAGAATCGAATTTATAGGATAAAAACGTCATGAACATTGGTCCTGATGTAATAACATTTATTTTGAGCACTCTGTTTTATACATGGTTCGCGTGATTCTGTTTTTTTTCACTAATTGTGCGAACAAAATATTACTATAGGAGGAGTGTATAAGCCCTCGGAAAATTACTATTTTCATCAAGCAACCACTGAAGTAGTATTCGAAGATATTAGAAATCCATATAGATCTCGTTCGATCAACATAATTCCATTCAATAATCGACCCCGTTATCATTTATATGACGGACAAAAATCTACAGCGTGCGAAGCATTGCTTCATCGTTTTTTTGTCATGTTTCGAGAACTCGTCGTTGCAGAGAACTTATCAGGTCCGAGCAGTTGCTCGTTGTCCCACACATGCGACAATCTAAGTCAAGACATGAAAGTCTTCATAAATGAAAACCACAAACAGATGTTCATGTTCTCAATGCATGCAGACATAAAAGGGGCGTATATGTTGAATAGCATAATTTTAAGGCTCAGAAACAAATCAAGATGCAGTCGTTCATAAGTTTTTCTCTTGCTCTTGTAGCAGTTCTGGTCTCTGTGTCATCCGAAAACACCCAAGGTAACTCCCACAAAGGTACGTCGCGATCTTAAAAGTTAAGGCAATGGACATATATTCTATGTATGAGTAATTATTATTTAGGTTACAGTGCGCCTGCTATTCGTTATTGTTTAACACTAAACAGAAAATTCGGCCATGCTAGCATTTTCAATTTTTTATTCCAGCTTGGATTCATTTTGTGAATAGTAATAGATATCCAACAACGACAATCAATCTCATAATCAGGCCAACGTTTTCAGTTTGAACCAAGTATTTTCTACGATGCATTGATACTCACAGGAATTATTTTAGTTCGTGTTCAATTGAATTCCTACCAAAATGCGATGTTTTTAATAAATTGATTTGATTTTTTAACTGCATTACAAAAATTGCAAACGGAAGCTAGAATTTTATCCTGTGAACTTTGATTTCGTAAGACTCGAAATCACACACGTTTTGCATCGATGTTTATTATTCTTGACGTGTTCATAGAATCCATTCTACTATTTCAACGGGTTTCTCAGGAAAAATTGGTTTTAAGAACTATTTTCCCTACTTGTATCTATTACGCTATGGTCTGATTAGTGTTAGCCAGTTTCAACCAATTTAATGATGGACTATTACACGAATGGAGTAATTGAAGGTCGCAACCTAAATTGATTGGTAAACTTTGTTTAGCATTTATTTAATTAGCGCAATCGAATCGTCATCAAAACCGTCAGGTTATCTACGGATCATGCAGCTTACATGGAAGGATAACAGTGAGCCTTCATTTAAAAAAATGTAATATTGGCAGTTTTCTTACTGCGAAAAGATTTATTCAACAATACTCTCGCCAGTAAATAATTGTATGATGCTTACATCACATGCTTGAAAAAGCAACTTGTGATTATATTTTGTTTCTCATAAGTTCAACTGTAAAAAAGTCAAATTGTTTTTCTGTATTCATTTCTTTACACTCACCAGAAGCTGAAAAGGCTGTGCCTCTCCGGCACTATACAGGATACACGGGCATCAGCCAACAAGGTGTTCAATTCGACTTTCTTACCTACAACGCGGACCTGAGTGCAATCGGCTTGGATAACCAAATCAGGAGCGCATGTCAGGCGGGAATGTGAGTATCTTCAATGGTTGAAAGAATTTGTAGCACTTTTTTAGTCTTGCTTTGAATTAATGAGGAAAAATGTGAAGAATTTGACATGGTGATTGTTATCACAAACTTTTAAATGTAAGTCATTTTAATATATTGCGCTGAATATGCTTGTAAAAATTGTCCCTGAGATTAACAATGAATAATATTTTAAGCGTCAGTATTTAAATGATTCTGATGAATTATTTGCTCCTCATTACCCTTGCTATGGAATAAAAGAACTTATGAATAAGTTTATTCGAATATGGTTACGACCGCAAGTTCAGGCAAATTGAATAATAACTGTATTCAAATATATAACGTTTCAAGTGTTTGATTAATCTTTCAATTATTCTATAAAGAATTGTATGCATTTTTAGAATGTAAATGCATTGCAGGAAATAATTATTCTCTCACTAAATATAACCACAATAAAATACAATTATACTTCATTTATCTAATCACCCAACAGATCCATACTAACAATACCGACCATTCTTTTTACCTCTATTGTGAAATTGATTAGTTGGCTGGCGTACGACAACGTCGAATACAACTACTTCACACCTGGTACCGTGTGCGTCGAGCCTGCCTTAGAAGACTGCTTCGATCTGTCTGCTACCTGCACTGGCTTGGTAAGAAAACTTATCGAGCAACATTTTCAAAAATTCATCACGTGAGCGTGAGTTCTACGCTGTTCGTGAATTGAGATCTCATGTTGTCTATTGATAGATGGTATCCAACCTTATCTTTCATAGATATCCAACCTTAAATGTCGCTTGGATATTGGAGTTACCATGTAGAAAATATGTACGAGTTCCTGGCCTTTTGAACACGGATTCTCATAAATAATTGAGAAATCGTAAATTCAACGTTTATTTTACGAACCGATCATGTCGACTGCAGGCGTGTAAGCCAAAGTTGACGATATCGAATGACTTGATTGCGATTGAGGAAATTCATTCGTGAAATTCAAGACACTGATCGAAATTGTAAAACTTTATAGACGCATTTTTAGCCTATGGTGAGTTTACCATGATCGTAAGTTTTGTGATAGTAGTTTCTTGCGCGACTTCCATTGATAGGGTGAGTGAATTAAATTTACAGTGATTCGCTGCTGGACTAGCGAATTATAACGATTCTTCATATAGAAGTCGACCTCTGAAAACCTGTTCATAAAACTATTTTGGTATCGTGAATCCATCGGCAAAACGTAATCTATGTGATCGTATCTGATCAGACGATGGAGCCGAATTTACGATCGTCATAATGAGCTTATGTAATCCAGCCTTTGATTGGATCGTGATGTATAGGACTTACTTTCACCTATAGATAGCCTCTGTGTAAATGATTTCTACGCACTCGTAAGATAATCCTAGAGAGAACCGATTGTATACCCGACTGCATGCCCTTAACACCCTTTTTAAATTGAAGTTTATATATCTAATTCCTGTGATGATTCAGTTCCCCTTATTTCTCTTTTTCGCATTGTTCTTCGTGTATCAATATTTTTCATATCCCTATTGATCTTGTAAACAGGCATCCTCTTTGCGGTACGCTGGCAGTCCTGAAGGCATGAATGAAGATTACTATAATCTGTACGAGGGCGAAAGCTACCAAGGCTTGGAATTCAGAGGCAACAACACATCGCGCGACGTCGGGAATTTGGCCGGGGATGTGTCGTCTGTAATCATCTCCGGTTCTGGAAGCTGGACCTTCTACACGTAAGTGTTCTTGAAACTCGGGATAAGGTTCTCAATTTCCCATCCCAATTTGGACACAAATATTACGATTTGTGGCTGCACCTTCATAACTTCAGATCCAGCTTACGGTGATCGTAAGTTCTTCTATGATATAAAATTTGGGGTTCACATTTTCGAATGGCAGGCTTAGTGAAGTCCTCGATTGATGATGGTTTCATTGGTTCACGATGGTGAGAATCCGGCCACGATGGTGAGAATCCAAATTGCTGGTGAGAATCCGGCCCCTGGATATTGGTTCATTCCGAACACAATGTCCACAATCAAACACGGAAATTCGTCGTTCCCATTAATATTGAAGTTCTTATTTATTCAAAGCCTAATCCAACAGTTTAGATAGTTTACAATTGCTTCGTAAATTAAATCAGTTTGAAGCCACCGCTGCATTCGATTTGTTTTCGATTTACACTAAATAATTTACCTTATATTAACGCTTCAGGTAGGAATATCATCGAAACAAGCACACAAATTCATCTTGATGGGCGGCGAAGGTCTGAATAGATTCTGGAAAGTAATTTGCGAGCAAATTGGTGTAGAAATTGCTAAGTTACTTAAATGTATTTTTTCTACGTAAGTCCTATTAACTGACGTTAAAACACGAATGTAATAGCTCGTGTTTGTTATCTTACTCTTAGCCCCTTATTTGTATTATTAATATACTTCTTTTAAATTGAAAGACTTTCGTCTAGCTACTTCTGAGGCTTAGCTCTCTTCTTCAGTTGCTTGCAAACTAATGAAAAATTATTGTATATTCCGGATGATTTCAATGTAGGTGTCGTATAATATGAATTAAGCTCATTATTTTAATTACTTTTTATCAGTTACTCGTGGCTAATTGCTATTAATTCTCTATATTTTACCATTTTAACTATTATTCATGTTTAGTTTAATAACTTTTACCCCTGGCCACCCAGGGGGCCTGAGTTCACTGGAGCTTTCGTGTGCGTGATTCCTGACAGCAAATACCAAGGCAGCGACGGCACACTTCTGAACTACGGTTTTTTTGCAAACGTGAGTCCGCCACGTCTTGACTTAAGGCCTTTATATACCGTTAATTTTCTAAGTTTTGGATAACGGTCTCTGTTACATCGCGAGTATGCTAACTTTTTTATTACAACATTTTTCATCCCAGGAGTGAGCCAATTTTGTAGAATGTCAATTTTGTATTTGTTAGCAGCCAAAAGTTTTTGATTGCGACCATTCAAACCGTCATTCAATCGGAGTATTCGAAATATTCCAGTTTACAATAAGAATAATATTCTCATGTTCCATATTTTCAATTGAATAAACCCTCATTTATTTTTTGTCTGCAGTTGGGTGAGCTCGGCTTAAGCGACGGAGGAATCGGGTCGTTGATCAAAGGCTGCTTCAGCGAAAAGGTCGTCAGCGCGGAGGCAGTGCAGGCCAAGAGAGATGCTAAGGCTGCTGCTGGAGACTCATAAATTGCACGTCAATTTTTTACCACGTTCTACTGGAGAGGAAGCAACTCTTTCGTAACTTTGGAACTTGAACAACACTTCCTTATCACAAAATATAATCCTTGAATTTTGAGTTCGTTTCCTTTAATTTCCACCCTTTGTATTTCTCACTTCAGGCTAAAAGGGAAAGAGGAGCTAAACGTAATATTTCTTCATGCACGTGTTTTTTGCACCATTGAGTTTCGGTTTCTAAAGCATTAACGATTGGAAACTTTGAAGCATCTCTCGGAATTTCTTCCATGCATATTAAGGAGCTGAAATTGATCGGAAGTACAAATTTTGAATGATCTAGAATATTTTTGATGATTTTTACAAAACTTCAACATCGGCCTGAGGAATTAAAATAGATGCTCTAAAAATCTATTAACCTTAGAATCTATAGATACAATTCAACATTAATTGCTAACGGCTGGATCACTCGGTAAATGAAGAAAATAATTGTGAGCATTCGAACTGCTTTTACAAGAAAATTTAGTGTGGATTCCACTCAACATCTGTGTTAGTAAACAAATGCATACTATTGGAAAGTGGGTGGCACTAGGAAATTAATAAACAGTTGAAGGAAACATGAGTTTAAATTGACCGCTTCTCAGCTGAATGCGAATTTTAAATTTATTGCTAAAGATCCTAATAACCATATTTGTGACTAGCAAGTTAACCCGGCGTTACTCGGGAGGTTGTGTGTGTTAAGTAGCAGGTTAACCTGGCTGGTTAACCAGGCGTTGCTCGGGAGGTTGTGTGTGATAAGTAGTAGGTTAACCCGGCGTAGCAGGGTAACCCGGCATTTCTCGGGAACGAATTTTTTTTTTATGAGCGACGCCCCGATTCAAATACATGGTNATACCAGGCTTCACACAAATTGACACACAAATTTTCTAAAATATAATATAGATTGTGAAAAATTCCCCTAAAAATGCTGATATTTGAAGCTGCTAAGTTTGGTAACATTTTTATCACAGAGTAATTAAGTTGGACGCTGCAGAAAATGTTGTCGAAATTTCCAGGCATTTCCCTAGTAAATTTTATTTACGTGTTCTTTCAGAAAAGAAGACCAGTATTAGAAAACAGAAATTGATGAATTTCAGTTACATTTTTGTCCATCAAAACCTGCACGGTTACGGGTAAAGAGAAAACTACTCGTTTTGCCCTCGAAAATGTCTTATTCATTCTAATTTTAAGCGACAGGAAATTTTTTATATTAGAGATTAACCAGAGGAGACCAACGCTAATTCAAGACAGGCTTGGAGCATGCAAATTTACCATAGTCTCTTCGCACCATACATTGAAAAAATATATCTCTTGTGGACACAGCTCAACTGCTATTATGTATGGCATTATACAACTACTTAGCTTCACACTGAAAATGTCGAATATGTCTAACGATCATAATATTTTGAAAGCTATGCCTTTTAAGGATGCACCCATTTTTGTATTCTCTGAAATTTGGTTTTTAGGTTCAGTTGATTTAGGCCAATGAACACTTCATTTCAGTTCGAAAATTTGCATGCTCAAGTTTGACATAGTAGTCTTCAACATGAACTAAAATTAAATGTAAAATTGTAAATAAAGTAGACTTTGCTGTTGACCATGTATGAGTAATTTTGGCGTTGTAAAAGAAGTTATCACCGTTACAATGTGCTTTATTTTAGTTCAGAATGCAGCCCTAAGTGTACTAGAACAATGTTCAAAATTTCATAGCATTTGGATGAATAGTTCCTTAGATTTTTTCGAAACGTGGTAACTATACAAGCCAAAACATGAATTTGGAGAAAAATCAACTCATCGAAGCCACATTGTGGTTTTTGTTTATGCACACATGGTTAATAAACATGTAATTAGCCAGTGGAAATGTATAAAATACGAAAATTAGTAGGTGAAAAGTGAAAGTTAAAAGCAGATGCTCAAAGTTTTATTGAGCTCATCTTTTGCGGATTGATACCTTTCACTCAAAGCTCAGATTAATATTTCAAACATAATTATCATAATTTGTTCGGAATTATTTTATAGTTATATGCTCGGACGCACACTTATTAAACTCAATTTAACCTAATACCGCATTGAGGAAAAATTCCCCTCATCGTAATAAGTAATTATTTCTCGAATCGTTGATTGGTCGAGCAGTGGAAGATTCCAAACGACCAGCAAAGTAACCTTCCCTATATGGTGTTCCTACTAATATATTTTTCTTGGTGGTTAACATATTGGATTCGGCAGACATTTTCATTCAGAATGTAGTCAAGTGTCGCCTTAATGCCATAGGAAAAAAATGTAATGCCTAAACGTCTTCATGGTGTTTACATCAAGATACATAATTATTGCTCGCAGTTCCATAAAATTTACATTTCAGTATTTTCCAAATTTGAAAAGTTACTGCTTTGGATTCCGTTTCATTGAGTCGTATTCTTTTATTCAGTCGTATTCGGTCAACTTTCATTCATTTGTTACTGAATCAAACAAAATATTTGTATTTAATTCAGTTCTATTTCAAGTTAACAAACAGAATCAATCGGCACACAGTCGTCTGTAACTTGAAGTGAGCTGTGATTATGTAAGTCGTCCTCCTCAGAGTGAATCATGTCCTGTCAAAGACAATGCTGATCAACAGGCAAATCAAATGCCTTTAAAATACAATCTCACTAAGTAACTACCCGAGTTAATTCTAAACTTACAAATAGCTTAAATTGAACAAAATTTAACAAAATTGAACTTAGTTGAATATTATGATTGTTTAACCCTTTCACTCCCGTTGGGACAATGCGTCCCACTGCTTTTCAATAAATCCCAGTGCGTTTAGGAATTGTAGGTAGTAATCGTATAGGAATCGTAGGAATCCCAGGGCCTGTAACCTATTCTATGAAAGCATCTAATTTTTAAACTATTTTCCCATGTATACTAGACTCATAAACAAGTAATAGATGCCACAGGTTTTATTTTCTTTCGAAAAAAATAACCGGCAGTGAAAGAGTTAAATATGTTACTGAAGAACATAACGTCTCACGCGCCATCATAAAATGTCTTCTGTTGTCAACAGATGATATGAGTCCATCTTTTCATCGCATGTGATTCGATTTCATCATGAT
>JALHKN010587190.1:0-13902 GCA_039513755.1 Hyalella sp. 3TK10
AGAAGGGGAAGTATGGGCTTCAATGGGAGGAGGAGGGGGAGTATGGGCTCCAATAGCAAGAGGAGAGGGAGTGTGGGCCTCACCAAGAGAAGGGGATGTATGGGCTTCAACGGGAGGAGGAGGGGGAGTGTGGGCTTCAATAGCAAGAGGAGAGGGAGTGTGGGCTTCACCCAGAGAAGGGGAAGTATGGGCTTCAACGGGAGGGGGAGTATGGGCTTCAAAAGGAGGA
Organism: Hyalella sp. 3TK10; assembly: GCA_039513755.1. Classification (NCBI taxonomy): domain Eukaryota; kingdom Metazoa; phylum Arthropoda; class Malacostraca; order Amphipoda; family Hyalellidae; genus Hyalella; species Hyalella sp. 3TK10. The sequence continues at coordinate 230 of JALHKN010587190.1, forward strand.
GAAGAGGGAGTATGGGCTTCACCTAGAGGAGGGGGAGTATGGGCTTCACCTAGAGGAGGGGAAGTATGGGCTTCAACGGGAGGAGGAGGGGGAGTATGGGCTTCAAAAGGAGGAGAAGAGGGAGTATGGGCTTCAAAAGGAGGAGAAGAGGGAGTATGTGCTTCACCTAGAGGAGGGGGAGTATGGGCTTCTTTGTTTTGAGAAGATATATCTACTTCACCAGGAAGAAGACGAGGATCATATGTTTCATTGGGTTGAGGTGGAATCTTGGTTGCATCAGGAATATGAGAAGGATGAGTTTCAGCCGGTGGAAAAAGAATTTTACTGTCACAAGGAGTTGGAAAAATCTGATCTCCCTCAAGAGAAGTTTTGGTTTCCCCCAGAAGAAGTTTTAGGGATTTAACATGTGATGGAATTTCATTGGAATCTGAAGAAACAGAAGTAATTTTGGCTTCTGGAAGAGGCACAAGAAGAGTTTCTACATCAGCAGGAGGAGGAAAAAGATAAATATGGCTTTCAGTATGAGAAGGATAAGTAGTAGTAGGAGTTATGGCTTCTGTAGAAAGACCTTCATAAATATTGGCAAGTGGGAGAGCTTTGGCTTTACTTATGGAGACAACATCCTTGGCATCAGAGGCCTGAGGAGAAGTTTCAGTTTCAGAAAGAAAAGATGCAGTTGTTCTTTTGGGAAGTATTTCAGCTCTAACATGAGGAGTACGAGGCTTTGTGTCATAAGATTGTATCTCAGTTTCATGATCAGAAACTGTCACAGCTTCTTCAGGTACTGGAGATTGAAGCTTGACTTCAACAGGAACACAAGAACCTTCAGGAACACAAGAACCAGAAGGTTTTATAGTCTTGATTTCCATTGAAGCAGTTGTATCAACCCTGGTCTTAGAGTCGTCACATTGCATGATATTTCTTTTCGGCAAAACAGAATCATCTATTAGATCCATTTCTACCTTAGAATCCGTATTATTTACATTTTGAAGATGAGTTGGAGTAAATGAATTGAAGTCCTTTCCACTAAGAATTTCAAGTATCTTAGAGCTATCTACTCCACATGGTTTTTGAAATTCATGACTTTCATTCAACTGTGGAGTTTTATCTGGACCTTCAGATTTTTTACCCGATTCGTCATCTGAATATTTAGTGCTCTGCATTTCAGCAAGCAATAGACTAGTTTCATTTGCTGATAATTCATCATCATTGTGAGCAGAGCTTAATGCAAGAAGCAACAAGGCATCTTCGGTCACAGAGCCTTCATCATCACATACACCACTTGTACAAGCATCTTTGTTAGCAATTGTTTGTTTCTCAACCGGTCCACTGTTAGAGTTTACAGAACTAATTGATGACCCAATGCTGCCAGTTGTAGTTTCCGTATGATACTTGATAGATGATTTTTCTGACAAGGGAACTTCACATGAGTTGGCTCCCTCCGATTTGTTAGCATCTATGAGATGGCTAGAGGTGGATGGATCCGCAACAACCCAGGGACTCTTCTCACCTTTGTCCATTTTGTCTGCCAAAAATAAGATATCCATGAACAAACATACTAGGATTCAGGGGGAACAAAAATTATAATCAACAGGAAAATATTGGAATAACATATTGGCTTATAGTGGTCCAGTCCACACCAACCTATACAAATTCAATCCATCCTATTATAAAAATCACAATCTCATATCCTCTAATTACTATCAGATACTAGATTCTACAGAATGATAATGAAGCCAAGATTCTTGAAGACAAATTTAATCAATTTTTATATTTTCTTAACAAGTTATTGGACAAATTGTACTGATTTGTGTAAAGAATCTGATGAAATTTGGCTGATTAAGAATAATTAAATAAAATTGGTTTATTGATATATTTTTCATTATTATGCTATTTCTCAAACAAGAGATATTTTCTCAGTTAATGTAATAAATGACAGTCACATGCATATGCTAGCCTGGTCTCCAGAACATGCAAAATGACCAAGTCATTGAGAGGGTTTCCCATTTTTTTTCAATCAAGATTTGTCTCAAAGATTACTCAAATTTGTCAGTCAGTTTGTTAAGAAAAATTCAATTCCAATTGTCTCCAAGATTCAAAAGTTAGTTACAATTTAGCACCGAAAATCTTGGCTTTGATTCCTACACTCTGGAGCCCTAGCTGCGGAGAGTGCAAGAAGATTCTAACATCTCCAGTTAATTATGGACCACAAATTTATCTCCATGAGACCTGGTGATGGTTTTGTAATTATTGTTATCTTTTCCTTAAAAACTGGAGACCATTTGAGAAATTTTGGTTGAAATTAGAGATGATTTTGATGAAAAAACTTGTAACTAAATGGACAGCCAACTATAATCTTGCCAGTGCACGATGCATGCTCTGCAGCAAGGTCTTGTGTCGTGCCAATATACCAAAGAAAATGGGAGCAAATTTCATTTTCAAATATTTAGCAATGATTTTGGGATTAAAATAACACCTGCAGTAGATCCCAGTTGCAAATCATGCATTAGGCATTGGAAGATCAAAATGTTAGTCAATTTAGTTGCAAGGTTTTCATCGAAATTATCTCCAAATTTACCAAAATCTCCCAGTTTGTTAGCCATTTATACCCAACAGTGACAAACTTGTCACAGTAAAATAAAGGGTTAATTAAGTGACCTTAATCAAAGTTTTATACAGTTGCATTGTTTTAACAACTGCAAGTGTACATGCGGATGTGATGTATCTCTCACACATTAATATTTATACATAAGTTGAACAAATTAATACAGAGTAAAATGATTGAACTAGATAAATTCTATAAATATTATTTGAATATGAATTAGGGGGTAAAGGGGTTAAGAAAAGATAGAAGTAATTTAAAGAAAATACTCTCCAGAACCTGCAGCAGGATCCATCTCCAAAGATTTATTTCTAAGATCACTCTAATTTGTCAAGCAGTTTGTTAAGAAAGGATAGGAATTACTTCAAATCGTGCCATGATCTCTCCAAGATGAAAAATCGGTTGAAATTTGTCTTTGATTTTTATGCTTCTGAGTCAAGCCAAGAAAAGAGTTGGCAAGATCTCCCAATGTCCATTTTAGTTCCCAAATTTTTGCCGGAGATGTTGGAATTTTCCCCCACTTTCTGCAGATAGGCAGGAGATCCTGGTAATGTTCTTGTAATTACTGATATCTTTTCATAACAAACTGGAGATGGTCAATGGTTTTGGTAATTTTTTGAACAATTTTGATCAAAAACTGGCAATTAAATGAATATCAAGTTGTAATCTTGCCAACACATAAGTTGAAGTTGCCATTTTTCCTCACTTTGGATGCTGATGTAAGACCATAGCAGATGGTGTTGCCGGGAGGCTTCACTGACTTATAAATGTCACTTAACCCATCTGTGTTCGTGATTCTTTAGCCTGCATCATAGCTTCCTATTCAACCAATTCTATCATTCACATTGTTTCAGGGCCCAGATTTCCAATTTATCCAGTAATATAAATGTAAATATTAGTCCAATATTATTACATTCAGTGAAGAGCAGCCACTGGCCTTTCCTCTACAAGCAGACCAGGAATTTCACTACTTGGTGAGTCAGCTCTCTAATAATACTCTCATTTGGAGATTAATACTAGCCATTTCATCACAATGCATTACATTTAATTATTGCATCACTGTTTACTCTTTCCTGTACCTAATTTTCTTTTACGGTCTGGTTTCTTGGTTTGTTTTCTGTATACCATTGCTATGATGCATCCAAGCTTATCTCCATTTATTATTTACATAATTCATATCTTTGGCTTGATTATGCCATGTTGTTCCATTGTACTCCTGCACAGTAGTTCATTATATACCACGTTTTAAAGCTATTATTCTGGCTTTTGTTTGGTTCTAATTTTATTTAATTATTTTACTTGTGCTTCGGAATGCTTCTGGCTTGATTAGAATAAATGTTACATCTAACGTATGATTAACTAGAAGCCACTCAGGCTAAGGGATTTGATGGTTTTCATATCTATTCCTTTTTCATTGTGCCAAGCGCCAATGACAAATGTCATTCCTTCCCTGTGCTTCCTACGGCTCTTCCCAAATCTTAACCATAGCTTATCACTTGCCATAGTTATGCCCTTGATTGTTATTTACCTCATTTCACCATTTCACAACATTTATTTTACATATCCCTAAATATAGTTTCATTAGAAAAAAACTATCTTTTATTTAAACTTATAGCTAATATTGCATATATGGCCACCAGTAACACTACGGCCGGGGCGGTCACGACGATCAAGCATGGTTGCGGTACAGCAGCCGTGCTGCCCCAAGAGACTGCACTACGGATGCCATATGCATGGTAACATAGAGGCTCCAGCATGGCGGTAGGGAAGGAGAATGAACTGTTCAAAGAGACGTCTTGTTGTATGGGTAAATATTTGAGGGTAAATACAGAGACTATGAAGTATTTGAAGTGATCAATTTCTAACTTGGGATCTATTATTTTGTCCGTGTCTTTGGTACATGTTAATTTCATTTAGGTTAGGATGTGTCCTTGCTTTTCCCAGTATGTTTGTAAGTGATAGGGTAGTTTCCAAGAGAACACAAAGGCCAGGCTACCATGCGATAAAATGATGATCGAAGCACAGGGAGTGCAGAATTAAATAAATAAATAATGTATATAAAAACCAGACATTATATACTAGGTTAGTTATTTATTCATAATACAGTAGAACCTCGGTTAGCGAAGGCTTCGGTTAACAAAAAAATCGGTTAACGAAAAAATCGGTTAACGACAAAGAATTTCGATAAAAATTTACCTCTGTTAACAAAAAAATTTCAGTTAACAAAGAACTAATGCATCATCACAGGGCATCACCAAATTGTTATATATACCATAGAATGAAAAGTAATTAACATAAAATATGATTTATTGCTTTAAAAAATATGATGGTTCTTAGCTCTACTCAAACGAAACGAGGTTAGAACACGTTTGTAACCCGTTTAGACAAAGAAGCAATGACCGACTGCGGCGGTGCCGGACCGAGACGACATGACGCTTACTCGTGCGGAAGATTCAGCTTCGAACGGACGTTTGTTATCTTTCTCTGTCTTTTGTTGCTTCTGCCATTTTTGTTCCTTCTGTCTTTTGTAACACTTAAGCGAACAGTAAGATATGGTAATTAAAATGGCAATGTTGAAAGGATTGTCAAGATAATGCACCATTTATTAATGACATAGCTAGCGTAATAATATTGGGCTCTAACGTAACTATTAGATGATATTAATTTCAACGAAGTAAGCCTCTAAGCGTCACAGGATTGCTTGAGGAGAGTCTGAGGGCTGACTCTGAGTGCTGACTCAGCAACAGACACTGGATAAGTTTTTTCCTTCAACCTCAAAGCGACTCCTTCAACCTCAAAGCAACAGAGAAGGGAATCGACCCCCAAGGTTACAATTCCCGATGTTCTCTAGGAGGGGGATTCCCCCTCCTAGCCATAATTCCTCCTTTTCCTCCCCTCTTCCCAACCACTCCATCCACTTACGCCATCACATCATAGTCAAAACATTAAGTCTCCTTATGTTAACTAAATGTTTTCTTATGTTTAAATGTTTTATTTACTGTTTTTATGTTAATTTATCTCCATTTATAACTGTTCTCATTTAAGAAACATACCTATACAGCCTGATCTTTCATATATTAGCGAGTCAAGAAGGGCTGGGAACCAATTATTTCTATTTCCATTGTTTCTTATGGGGGAAATTATTTTGGTTAACGAACATTTCAGTTAATGTTGACCTTTATGGAACGGATTATTGTCGTTAACCGAGGTTCTACTGTATAAGTAATTTTTATTCATTTAATTAAATTCAAGTCAATCCTATTATTTATACAAGGGACACAGCACAAAGTAATGTTCAGATTTAGCACTGACACATTTGAGACAGAGCGCACATCTCCCCTTGTTCATATTATGGTGTTGTGGGGAAAAAACATGAAATGTCAACCGCAGGATGACCTCACAAGTCACAACAATGGGCAATTTAAAGATGTGTGAGACTAAAATTCAGAGCTAGTAAGAGTAGGTATGTTATTACATCACAATTTGGATCAAAGTTCCTGACTTCATAAAAGCAGTACCTATATAAATATGACCAATTCAAATAAAAAGAATTTCAATCTTAAGTTTTGGTGAACAAATATTAGTTGGGAAAAGTGAATACTGGGAAAAACATCAGAGGAAAATTGTGGAACATTGCCACTCGGCTAAGAAGCAAATAATTTCAAGGTTCAAATCAACTGAATCTTTGGATGTTTCAGTCTGAATTGAAGTTAAATGGCTTTGTTGAAATTGAATACAGAGGTGACGGATTCTCATGAAATTACAGTAATTTGGAATTTTTAAATTTCATGACACCCAAGTTGCGTCCTATATAATTTGGTTTGGAACAAATGAAACGTTAGAGCATTAACGAGTTGAAATTAACATTATATAAAGAGTGGTGTTGTCACATCTCAGGGTTTTGCAGCCAAATTAATTTGACATGAATTAGTGACTGTGAATATAAAATTATCAAATTTGGCAACATTAATACAGTGAACGCAGGGGTTAGGGAGTAACTTGTAACTCCCCTAAAAGTGCTTAGAAGTACCTATTTTGATGGTTAAATCCAACCATATGCCTCAAACTATAATCCTTAACACTTGGCCTTGCACTGATAGCCAATAGCGTGCGAGTATTTGAACCAACATACTCACACTTGCGCCGCGTTAAACACACGGGTAGCAACAAGGGTGAATTTGCCCTGGTGTGTGTGTGTGGGTTTCACTGTAATTATGTTTTCTATTTTGCATTCAAAAGCTTATTTGTACCTGAGAAAACTCTTCAGATGTAGATAACTTCCTGATTGAGATAGAAATTAAAATAAGAGGCATGTTCATTGAGATGATACATATTTTCAAGTATATAATTAAATGAATTAATTTGTAAATGAAACATTGTAGCTCTATTCATTTTATACAACTATAAATTCAATTAAACTATTAACAAAATGAAATCAATATATCTTGAAATGCAGTTTTGCCAACTCAATTCAAAGCCATATATATAGCCAACTTAAATCTGTTTATCCAGAACCTTCATGGTTGTCTTTGAAGTAAACAGTTTCATTATATGCTCAGGAAATTTGTTCATTCTGAATTTCTAGTGGTACCCAGCCTGTGAATAAAATCTTGTTGATTGTCCAGTAGTTGTATTCTATGTAAAAATAACGAAGGAAACAAAGATTCAATGAGAAAAAAATCCACTTGGAAAAACTCTACGTAATTGAAAAATTTCATTTGGGGAAAAATTAAAGCAACAAAAAAAATGTGAATGAGCTTGGACATTTTTCTGAATGAGTAAAGATTGGTTTACCAAAAAAACAGGGATTGCCACTATGGCTGGGACCAGACTGTAAAGTGTGTTACGATATAGGTTGAGGACGCCGATTCCACTACCCAATAGACGCCAAGGTACGATCAATGCGGACGGTGGTTGCCGATTACATTTCTCCATAGACGGCAATTTATGGTCGATAGGGACAGTGGCTAACAATTGATAGGGACTACGGTGAAATACGGTTGATAAGTACGGTGGTTAATAATCAATACGGACCTGCAATAAGGGTGGAATTCTTGAAAGTGCTTTCATATATACAAAAATCATTCCAAGCGAGCCACGCTCCCGTTCCAACACCACGCAAAAACAAGAAAAATAAATGTGTAATGTGTCGGCATGATTGGTATTTTAGGCACAAGATATTGCCAGGATTATCCTAGTACGTCACTACAATTTTCAAGCCTCTAAGATGCGTCGCCAGAAATTTCTAGAACAATGCTGCTTTCTTTTTGTATTTTTTCAGTTTTTTAAGGACAATACACAGCAACTACTGCCACCAGCACCTTTAATCGCCACACAGCAACAGAAAAAAGCTTCAAAGAACCCAGACTTTCCGCATTTGATGAAATTTTAAAATTCAATTCATTTGGAATCAAATACAACATGTTACTTTTATCAGTTTGAATAAATATGTGTTGATGGAATTATCTCTAAATTATTCCGGAAGATATCAAAGTAAAGTTATGAAACTCATGGCACGCATAACAGAGACTGCATTATTTGCAATTTAAAAATGACCACGGATATCGTTGTATTTTTGAGCCAAATTGTACCTATGTCATTACACAATATTATAAGACTCTAATTAACATATCATGATGTAAACTACTTGGGTAAATAATAATTTTGATGTTATTTCTTGTGTGTTTTTGATGACATGGTAATCCAGAGACCATTCCCATTAAAGTGTAAAAATATATGCTAGCCTTGCCCAAATCTTTTACGTGCAAGGGCGTGGGCGAGCACATAAAAGAACCTGTCTCTGCCTGAACCTAATCCCAGGTTTGCGAATAAAAGTGTATGTATTTATTCCCATGTAAATTGATCCAGAATTGCAGAATTTATTCTGCTTTAGTTGCGTACACGAAACTTGCACCTGCCCCTGCACGCTAAAGTGTGGAATGGGTGAAAAAATGTCAGAGTATATTTATATATGAATGGCAGAAAAATTTATTTGAAAGCAGTCATTCTTGATAGGAAGTACAGTAATCCCTAGCTACTTCGCGGTTTACATTTTGCGGATTCACAACTTTGTAGATTTTTAAATATAGTAGTAGGTAGTATTTCCTAGTCTAAGAACAACACAACAAGTTTGGCGACTAAGAGCGTTGTAACACGGGCTGTGATCGGTACATGGGAGGGAAATGACAAATCACGGCTTGCCGCTCTCTAATTGGGCCTGTGATTGGTGCTTTGACTGGTGTCAAGATCCCACAGCATTTCCTTGTGTCTCTCTGTCACGGCTATTTGGCTTCAACATTGTGGTTTCTTTGTGTTGAACTTTACTTCAATTTTCCCCCCCTGCAATGGCTCCCAAACGTGCTCCTTCTTACAAGACAATGTCATGACCGCCTTCAAGCAGCTCTTTGACCGAAAAAATATGCAGCGGCAGCAACTACCGATCACAATGTTTCTGCAGCCTTGCAAAAAAGAGCCAGTTCCTGCTACTACTACAGATACACCTTCGGAAAATGTGGAGCAGGTGCCCCAGGAAATGGCACTGCCGCCTGAAGAGACCTAAAATACAGAAATCGGCTGCGCAGTAAAAGTCATCATCACCTTCATCGTCATCATTTTTACTGCATTGCATATTCATCACCATCATCATGGCATATATAGCTATGTGTACTTTGCTACACAGTAACTGTAAACGTATCTACAAATTTTGTAGTGCTCAACAGTTGTCCCTGTTATTAACAGAGTCAAAGGGTGTGTTGTAAACGGTACAGGGAGGGTTTAAGGCTCTGCTTCATTGAGCCATGAACTCCATGGCTTGAATCAAGGCTGGCCCAAACATCACCCTACCTATGGCCTAAACCGCATCCTACTGACAGTCTACCCTTGCTATCGTAATGTGTGAACATTAATCTACAATGGATATAAACAACAGGCAGTTTTTAGGTGGCTGATCAATGGCCAGCGGTTGGTCGGCCATATCAACTTGCTCTAAGTATTTGGTCAACACTGCCTAAGGTAAAGACATAAAGACACTTAATACCCTCAACGCCGCCCTCCCAAGTCGGAGAAGCGACATCCACGAGCGTCGGTAGAAAATGTGAAACGGCTGTTTGAGCAGTGATGAAACTAGTTTTTAATGCAAAATATATCCAAAAAGGAGGCTGATTTAGACATTTCAAGCATATTGATCAGTTGAGCACAAATAGCACAACACATTGACGTCAAGAAAAAAAATTATGAAAGTCGCACACTGCATCCACAGCAATATGCAAAATTGTAATTCACTATAATTGTTGATTTACAAAGTTAACATAGTTTATGTTAACATGCACGGATTGCAAATAATTAGCTGTATATGCACGGACAATTTCAGATTGTTATCTCACTTATCTCTGCAAAGTTATTTGACTGATATTAGTGAAGAAATTGCTTAGGAGCCGGCCCACCTAAATTGAGGGCTGCCGGTGGTGAACCAGAGCCTTAAAAACGTCCAAATACATGTTAAATAATTAAATAAGTGTAGCGTCCCTACTTTGCGGAAATTCAGTTATTGCGGGCGGCCTTGGAACCTACCTTCCATGATAAACAAGGGATTACTGTACTTCTGTAAGTTCTATTTCTCATTCATTCATTTCTCGATAAATCATATTACCTAATTAAATGATAATTATTAGGTCATTGAAAATATACTTATTTCTTGATATAAATGAATTTTTCTACTAAAATCGAGAAATGTTTAGATTTTATTTATTATATCTCGCAAGAATTTTTTCAGCTGATGGTCTTCCATTTTCTACATGAACTGGGAACATGGCTGATAAAATAAACATACGATGGGACCCTGCCCAAAAGTGTTGCAACACTGAAAACAATGTTCAAGACCTAAATCGTGCATTAGCATGAGAAAAATCAAGTGAAATGAGACGTATCATATGATAGTGTTTAAATGATTGGTGAAAAAAATGCATTTTTTAAATCTCTGAATAGAAAGAAGATGACGAAAAAAATGTAAAATTTGCTCCTTTCACTAATGCATACACGTGAATTCCCGAGGAGGTTTTTTGAAGTTATCTTTGCATTTTTCTCAGCCCCTATAAGGAATTATGCATATTGATTTCAAAAAGTAATCTTCAAAACTCTTTCTACATTTATGAGTAAATTTTTGTCATATGGGATAATTTATTTATTGTGTAAACCAGTTTTAATTTTAGAATTGAATCAAGTAGGGTTAATTTATTCACTCAAAATTACGAATGACAAAATTGGACCAAGCAGAGAGACAAACAACCAATCGTGCCTCCCTGTTGGTTGAACGTTTGTTTCTTTTGGTTTTCACTGGAAAGACAAAAAGCAGAGTGATCTTTTGCTAATCTGTGTCTGTGATGACATTTGGAAGCAGTTTTTTGTTGACTGTTCCAATTTTAGGTCCTCCGTTCCATTATGCTATGTTATCCAGGCCATAGTCAGGAAGACGCTGCTTTTGGCAGATGAATCCGGCGTACACGAGGCTCCAGTCACTTACATTAGAGTACACCTTTGGTGCACATAGGGAAAAGATGGTAAGCTTGGCGTACAGTATACACTCTGGAAGAAAACTTGGCGTACACTCATGGCAACATACACGTGGCATTGCATGTAACAGAAATAAAAACAAGACAGCAATCAAATAATGTGCACTGCGTGCCGGTCATGATTCTTATAGATCGCAAGATTTTGCGCCAAAAGTGAGGGTGCGGGCATACGCTTGTGGAAGCTTCGAGAATGTTTGGATCTTGAGGAGGGCGCGTGTTGCTATTTGCGTCGTATAATTGAGTAGCGAGGAGCCCAAAGAGTGAATTTTATGCTGTTTATACTGTTTAGTGAGCATTGCACAAGTCTACAGTCAAAATAACGTATTCCAAAATGACACAGGGTTGCTTATCTGGGATTTCTTAGCATCTGCAGTTTGGCGTACAAACTTCCCGTACCATTTTTTCCTTGGGGTACTGACGTGCGCCCCATGTAATACTTTAGCGTACACACAGCATCTTCCTGACTATGGTATCCGGGTAATTTAAAGAAACTCCTAAATTCCACGCTGTCTGCAATTCCCTGTAGACTGCAATCAGCATGGAATTGCGGAGTTTATCTATATGACCCGAAAAACATGGCATATTGGAATGGAATGACCCCTGAAATCGTAACGCATCTTGCTACTGCCACCTCAAAGACGAGACTGCGCATCGCTGCATCTGTCTTCTGAGCCCGACCAAAACAATGAAGCCACGTGACCAACGTAACCAATCGCATTGCCCCGATGTAGCCCCGCCCAACAGGCTCGAATAAGTTAACCATATCTCGGTTGTACTCAATTTGGAACGATGATTTTCACAGTTAATAAATTATCACATAGAAAAAAGTTGACCGATAATAGTAGAAAAAAATTCAAAGAATCCCTTTCTGGCAACAAAAATGGAAAGTTCCTTGAAAGGGCTGAGAAAAATGTTTAGATATTTCCAAGTGATCCTGTCGGCTGCTCACATGCAAAAATCTTTCTTGTTTTTACTCGATTTGGAACGATGATTTAAATAATGAACAAATTATTTTATATGGAAAAAAATAACTCATAATGGTAAAAAAAAGTTTCAAAGAATCCCTTTTTGGGAACCAAAATCCAAAATTCCTTATAAGCGTTGAGAAAAATGCAAAGATATTTTCAACAAATGTCACCATTCAACGTTTTCCTGGTCGGGAACAAACTCGCTGTCGGTACTCGGTATTTCGAGTCGATGTCAAACTCTGTTTTTTTTCTAATTTTCTTCATATTTAGAGATTGACAAATGCATTTTTCTCACCAACCATTAGAACAATAATTTGCGTCTTGTTTCACTTGGTTTTTCATATGTTTATGCACGATTATGGTCTTAAAAATAGTTTTCTTGTGTCTTTCACTGCTGATATTGTTCGTTCTTGGTGCTTCAATTTTACGCAGGGTCCCATCATACGTATTTTCTAACAGCCATCCGTTTTCATGTAGAAAATGGATGACCATTAACCGAAAAAATTCATGCAAGTGAATTCTTTTATAATAAACAATTCTTCATTTTATTAGAAAAATTTGTTCATATCAAGAAGTAAGTTCACTTGATTATTATTTTAAAATGCAACGAAATTTCCAATCCTATTCCAGGATGCATTCCTCTTTATATTTATTTTATTATAAAAATTATAGGCATTAAAAATGGAACACGGAAGTACGGTACTTGCTATCAAAAACTCTTGCTTTCAAGTCAATTTTGATGCCGTTTATATTTAAAAGACACTTTTTCACCAGTTTGACACGCATGCACGGGCACGTGCAAGTTTCATTTACACAACGTAAGCAGCATAACTTGGGGAATTCTGTATCATTTCAAATGAGAATGGATACTGTAATGTACATAATAAAATATTTTGAATAGGTACCAATGTCGAAGCCTGTGTCGTAACTTTTTTAAATGTTTTTAGCCTGTCGACAATACCTCAAGTAATGATGGTCATTTTCATTTCCACCTTACAAGAACATTAAAGAAGACCTAAACCTTTGTTCAATTGTCAACTGCCTTAGCTATATAGCCTTATTCTGTAAACGGGAGGAGGTCTGAAAAAACGTATGAGAAAAAACAGACGGAAAACGACGTATGCAAAATGCATGAAAACGTAAGCACAACGTGTAGAAAACGGCTGTATAAACATATGATAAACGTCTGAAACACGTATGAGGAACGCCTGACAAACGTATGAAAAAATGCATGGAAAACGTATGAGAAACGGCTGAAAAAATGCATGGAAAACGTATGAGAAACAGCTGAAAAAACGTATGAGAAATGTCTGAAAAACGTATGTAAAATGCCTGAAAAATGTATGAAAAACCATATGAACAATGTATGAAAAACGTCTGAAAAACGTATGAAAAACTCAAGAAAAACGTATGAAAAAGTCTGCAAAATCGTCTCTCATACAACATATAATCCACCAGAATTTCATAATCATGTACACAATTTCATTCATGTATTAAATGTGTTATTAACTTGTTATGGTGACTGGAGCCACGTGC
>JALHKN010593367.1:0-10787 GCA_039513755.1 Hyalella sp. 3TK10
TATTTGAGTTGAGTAGTGATAGCAGTGTTCGTATTTGAGTTGAGTAGTGATAGCAGTGTTCGTATTTGAGTTGAGTAGTGATAGCAGTGTTCGTATTTGAGTTGAGTAGTGATAGCAGTGTTCGTATATGAGTTGAGTAGTGATAGCAGTGTTCGTATTTGAGTTGAGTAGTGATAACAGTTTTCGTATATGAGTTGAGTAGTGATAGCAGTGTTCGTATTTGAGTTGAGTAGTGATAGCAGTGTTCGTATTTGAGTTGAGTAGTGATAGCAGTGTTCGTATTTGAGTAAAGGAACATATGAGTCGAGCAGCGGCTCTGACGATCACAGCGGATGACGTGTCAGGAGTGATGGATGTTAGGGCGAGGGAGACTCACGCGTCATCCAAAAGCTCCCGCCCGACCAGATTTGCTCCACCATCTCCTCTCTTGCTCACTTCCACCTCATGATTAATTCAACTCCCAAAAGGAAAATAACATCTGAACACAAGGAACGATTATTTTCATTCGAGCAAATCCAGCTGTCGACGCATCAGTTTGTGCTTCTGGTTTTTTTCTCAAAGTTGATATCGTATTCTAAGACGTTGTTGCTATTTCATGGTTACTTCGGGGGGTAGCCCATCATTTTGAGCCCCTATTTCATTGGTGTGGATATCGTTTCTCGTAGAGCGTAAGTTGGCTGCGATACGTAAGTGCACTTGGTTAAGTATTTGGCGCTCTTCTAAGCGCATCGTGGAACGAATCATTTTGTTCTTCAGTTTTTATGTTTTACGTCAAGCGTAAGTTGTAATGGTGTAACTACGTTATTTTTCACGTTGTCGTCATTCACGCGTCGTCGAAAGTGCGTCTTTAATCACAGCATATCATAGCCCTCCAAATTATGATGAAAGAAATAATCATCTGTGAACTGGAATCAAATTGAACCGGTCTCCGCTGCTCTGTGTTGAGGTCATCTACAAAGTGCGAAATTGCAATCCACGTTTAAGAAGTGCCTGTTATCACATTTTTGAAGGCATCATGAAGTGATGTTCAAATCTCCAGCGTTTTTGCACGCATTATGATGCGCAGATCGGCTTATAGAAATATCTTGTAGCACCAGCAGCAATTCAGAGCCTCCTAAGAATGACAAAAGCATCCGATCTCTTTCCGAGAAACGAGGCATGCAATTATAGAGCAGCCATCCTGAGTATTCGAAGATTGTCATGATACTTTTGATAGAAATCATCAGTGATCCAAATTGGCATCTGCCTTTGACTGCGTGGATGAGGCGGCGGAATTTTTGGATGGCTGGACGAGATGCCAAATTTTATGGCTTCTAGTTGAATGTTTTGAGGAAGAACGGCAAATCAGCTTTGAGATGTTGGAGAATAAATTTTTAATTTCTCGCCACTCTAAAGGAGATGAAAAACTTAGTACATGCCAGCTCCGAGCTAGATTTGAAGTGCATTCCTTTCACGGAAGTGCGCGCCATAATGTATCTTTAACTGCTCAGATATTGTATCATTGTTGATTTCGCAAGCACGTTTCATGCATCAAACGAGTGCATTTAAAACTCTTGCGAGCTGGAGCTTCTGAATCTGGTACAGGAAAGTATTAATATAGTTATATCCGTCGCAAGGGTTTGAAGATTTTATTTTTGAATAGCTTCTGCAGTAAACAGCTTCTGTATTCTCCTAACATTTCACGTAGATCCTATATTTTAAATTTAATTAATGTTTTTCACAAATAAAATGCTACCAAGAACTCGTAAATTCTATATTATTACGAATTCATATCCTTTGCAAACAGCTACTCTGTGTATAGAAACGTATGGTCAATCATGATCACTTTCACATAAGAGCCTATATGTACCCACCAACCTCCCGAATGGTCAGCAATACTGGACATAATGAGACTGCGGAACCTGTCTCTGGCAGGCACTCGCGTGTGAAAATTATGACGGACTTCCACATCACTGAAAAATCTCAGCTTATTAGAATGCCACATTTGAGAGTTGGG
Organism: Hyalella sp. 3TK10; assembly: GCA_039513755.1. Lineage (NCBI taxonomy): Eukaryota > Metazoa > Arthropoda > Malacostraca > Amphipoda > Hyalellidae > Hyalella > Hyalella sp. 3TK10. The sequence goes on from JALHKN010593367.1 coordinate 1,997, forward strand.
ATTTTAATGGCCATTCTTTAATGAGTTGCACAAGCGCATTATTAATAATAATTAAGATTTAAAAGAAAGTTTCTATTATTGAGACAGATGACGCGTTTTTTACTAAATATGACTTTCAAATTAACCCAATCAAGATAATTATTTTCATTTATTCAATACTCCATAGAGTATATAATAAATTTGGGAACTAGTGTATATAATGTATAGTGCATACCATACATTGGAGTTGTCTATGTCTTTATTGGGGAAGCTTTTCGTGCAGTGATGTTTCACAGCAAGCGCCACTTAATTGCAGGTACGACTGAAAGTTTACTTTCATTGTTCTCTAATTTCATCGCTAATCGCGTTTTCCGAGCATAGGAGCTTCGAAAATGTTCGCAAAGCAGCGCTCTACTGTGGGTGGTTGTCGGAATTAAATTCACGTTTCTAGCTCCTAATTCGTCTGCTGCGGTGATACGCGTGAAAATTAAGAACCGATACATTTGAATGACACGCTCGTTCAGGAGACTATGCGCATGATGCTAGCGTGCAAGATAAGTTTGAATTTCATCATGAGTTTCTGTTGTGATGGATGTTGAGGTTCAATGATTATTTTTACCCACCCGAAACATATTTCGAACACATGTTATGATGTCCGTTCATAATTTCTTAGAACACATTCACTCAGAATTTGCTCTGAATGAAATAAAAACTATTAAATTCGACTCAAACGATTTGATCCATTTGTACTCTTTATGAAGACACTCGCTTGAATATGAAACTTCGTTATATTCAGAATATGTGTTGAATGCGATAACGTCTGATATACGTGGAAAAGATTTTATCCCGAAACACGGGGTACGGCTTTTCCAATCAATTGTGCTTACGTTTTCTAGGACAACAATGAATTTTTTTTGATCAGCATAACAGGTTTGCTCATATTTGTGAATCGGCCCCGATACCAAAAAATGTACTAAGAACTGTTTAATACGCGTGTCGTTGTTCGGCTACTTCAGTATAGTGGTGTTGGTGAGTAATTTTTATTCGGTCTCTCCATCACCGATACGTTCGTTCCTAATACCCAGAGTGATTCCTCATTAAAATTGTTCAAAAATTTCATCATATCATGTTGGAAAAAACAGATGAGTTCAGCCATGGCAAGAGTATCATGAAATGGTTCCAGAAACGAGTAAATTCAGTGCACGTTCCGACCTGGAAGGATCTATTAAACCGTCACTTTTCCGACGCGTCGCATGGCTCGAGCAGGTCTAGGCTGTGTGTCGTGGACGTATCATTAGTCAAGGCTCTACTAATTAGTGCAATCACGGGAGAATTAGAGTCGATTTAGTGTGGTATTACCGACCAAACGACTGCCACTTGATGCCCACCGCTCTTCACGCTGCGCCTTTCAACTTAGTTGTTTTCTTTCGACCAAACACACCGAAGTCAGTCAGACATGCAGCACGTTTGTTTCTTCTTCGATAAAGTTTATTAATCCAAGAGTCAACTTAAACCAATTCTCTCAATTGATTGATGCGAGTCTTGGATGAGTGGGGATTTGTCCCGCTCCCAAATCACCTTTGCGATCACGTTCTCATAAAAAGTCAACACCTCTCAATTAACTCAGGAGAATGTCAAATTTTCAGTATTTGTGTTCTCGAAATTACATTCTTGTTGCCAAATCGTGTAATGGCAACTTCGAAGCTCAAATTAATTGGATGGAAAGTAAGCACGCTGACTCGCAAGGAAGTTTTCTTCGCCTCAAATCATTGGTAATTATCGCACTGCATCGTTCATTTCTCAATTCGGGGCATTCAATTTCTGTACTGGAAATTATTGTTATTGTTCATTCTTATAGCTGCTGTAAGAAACTGTTTTTAAAAGTGTCAAAGTTGACGAGACAGTAAAAGAAAAATTGACATGCTCGAAAATTATTCCTCAATAACGATCGATGTACCAACTTATATCCGTAACCTTAATAGACTTACTTACATATTCGGACCATTCCTTTCTATACATATCCACCTTTCCGTCCTACCAACCGACCTATACCCACCTATATATAGCAGTCAAGATTTATCTCTGCGGTGTGAGGGAGTCCAATCTCAGCTCCATTTCCTCTTTGACCAGCAGATTAATTTGAAGCCGCAGCAATTCACGGGACTGGCAACGATATATTCTGGACTTTGATGACCATTTTTATTTCGCTATATCAACAGCAGGAAATTGGACTCAACGATCTGGTTAGCTTTGGACCAAGTTGAAAAAGTCTGATCCTGTGACATCGTCATTTTGAAATTGTATTTTCGTGTTAAAATGTTTAGTATTTTCAACTTACATGGTGAATATTTTCTTGATAAGAGTTAAAATTTATACATGTGATCTACCAAATAGGAAAAATATTGATAGGGTAAGTGAAACGAGAACTTATTCAAGATTGAAAACTTTCATCCAACAAAAACTAAACCGGATAAAACTATTTCATATTAGTGGAGACAGAAAAAAAGAGTACAAGACGAAAACGTTACTCGTAGTGTGAAATGTACAATTTATTAGTAGGAAGAAACTACTGTGATGAGGGTAAGTGTTGCCTTTAGATTTCTTCTGTAGATCTTAAACCTGCTCTTCGAACTTTATTGAAAACCAGTTTGAATTAAGATTTTGAAATTGAAACCTGCCGATTCTGTAAACGAATTCAGAGATGTGTTTTTAGAACAAGTTCCCGTCATCTATTCATGTGGAACAAACTATGAAACTATTCGGAAGACGTATAGTTGTCGAGTACTACGTACTGCGTCCAATTAAGTTTCACTGTACAGCCCGATTTCACATGTACTGTTAATTTTTTTGATATGGATCTCTGTGTTTGGTATTTATTGGCATCACAACAATCGGTACAATTTTCCCGTCAAATTGAATCCAAATTATTTTTTCAAAATTTTCATCGGCGATAAATTTATTACAATAGCGCGACGGTTAAATTTTGAAGTTATTAAAAAAAAAATATGAAGTTTCATTTCTGTTTGTCGGCCTCAAATGATTGTGTTTATTGAAGAGGTCATATGAAAAGCGTTATCTTTTATCGTGCAATAGGATTGTTTTCGCTTTTACGTATTGTGAAAGGGTGATTTTTTATATTACAATGGCAAACCACAGCAAAATTTAAACATTTAGCCATTGTCCGATCAATCAGACTTTTTCCTACATGAATTGTGCGTAATTCAGATCAGTAAAGAGTCAAATAATGATGTTAATTCATATCAAATGATAATCGTTCGCTTGCTTCACTGATAGAAGAGCTACATCTCACTCGGGCGGGGAGATGCATTTAGCGGCCCTATAGTTCAGAAGATCATCAGAAGATGTTGTACTATATAGAGTCCTCTAGTCGCTTCAAGTCTCTTCAGACTCGCTATCTTGACGTCTAAAGAGCGATGCCTTCTATAATTGTTGACAAATGAGAGTCGACTGAAGCCGTCGTATTTGTACGCTCACATTTTTGTCATCCAATATACAAACGAAAGTGACTGGATCGCGACTTCCAATCTTGAGCTATGATGATGAATGAGTTTTATCTGATGAACGGAAAATCTGTATTACAAACGCCACCGCTTCCAGTGTGCATCTTCATACTGCTTTCAGGAGATGACTAATGCTACAATTTCGTCTACTCAGATGTTACGATGATCTACTTAGTTGGGAACTTTTCAACAACAGCTTAGACGCCTATATTGTAATTATTTTAAAATAATAGTTTATTCGTCCATTTAGGTGACCTTCATTTGTTTAATATTCTATACTAAACATTGCTACACTGACGTGCTTCAAATTTGGTTGGATGGCGCACAAAGGACTGTTGCAATTAAGGTGCGATCCGTTCAATAATTTATCGACGCACATTCATTTCAGGTTTAATCCACTAAAACTTACTATTTCGTAATGAATCGATCTTAAATTTTGTATTTATCGCTATTAGATGTGTTTGCAGGTTGGATAATGGGTTTATTATATCCTGTTCCTGTAGTAAAATTAGTTCACTTTTTCGATGTAATTTTTTGTAATCCAAATTAATCGATCAATTAATAACAGGTTTGGCAATTTGTTTATAGTGTTAGGGTTGAGCATGGAAGTCGTGGTGCGCGAATCTTCGAGGTTGTTCTTCATGTGCTGTCGAGAGCATCTCGAAACATCCCAAGATGATGAGATTAGTTAAGACAGAATAATACGTCATATACTCAACTAACGGCGTGAGCCCCAGAGCCATCGAATTATTGTTCTAGATATTTTTTAGACTGGTCGAATTTCAAACAGTGAAATATTAATGAGAGAATGTTAAATGTTTCTCCCTCATACTGTATATTTAAATGAAAACGGGTGTTTTTGTTTAGTTTATTGTTTCGACTTTCATGTTAATTTAAAAACATAAAAATTACGTCACTCTCCGTTTGTGCTAAAAATCATTATTTCTTCCAAGAGAAAACGTCAAAATGTTTACCGGCATTTTTCAGGCCCTGGTAAAATGACTAGGTTTTAGTGGAAAACTCTTCCGCCTCGAAAAATATAGCGCGAGGAATTTCACGAAAAATTTGTTCTTGCGTATTCTCCAGAGCTAAGAGCTCAGGCATCCGCCTTCTGACACGAGGCACACGAAGGTCGTGTTTCGATAGTTTATCTTGCGATCATCGTTCATGCAAGTTGCGGCAGCTTAGACTTTTTCTCAGTCAAACTACCCTGTAGGATCGATAGTTTTATTGATCGTTTATAGTGAAAGAAAAAATACATCTTGTAAGCTTACTTGGGGGAAGAAATCCTAACTTGATTATTTTTAACTTCCATAGGAACAGTTAAGGTACTATTTCCATCAGCCATTTTTTCAGATTTCTCAGTACATCGACTCAGATCACGTGGTACAAAAATGTTAGCAATTTTATGCCAATAAAATATGCTCAATCAATAGCAGGCTACGTAATTCTGAAATGATGATGTGGTGCAAATTGCAGTCAGGCTTACCGGACGATGACCATCTCAACCCACCAATCCAAATTAAAGAATAATATGAACGATGCCATGATACATGTCTTCTTAACTAAGTAGCAAGAAAATGTTGCCCCTAGTTTGTGGAGTGTAAAGAGTGGAATTTGAGATCGCCCGTATGGCGAAGTTGTATACGTTTCTATTTAAGTTATTCCTTAGAAATTCTTCTGATTGCCATTGGAAACACAAGCAAGTTAAGGAATTGATTCCAATGTATTTATTTAGAGAGCATGCATCTAGGTTCAGCTTGGAGTTCAACACAGAACTGTAATTATTTCAATCCCATGCATAGCGATGACTTTCACCGATTAACTTTCAGAGAGCAGGATACATTTTTGCAGCATTTAATTGAAGAGTTCGATGAGGCGGAATGAGTCGGAACTGCAAGCTGTGGGTGAGCGAGAAAGTATGAGGGGCCGCCCTTGTTGAAATGGATTGCATCGGAACTGGATTTCCAGAACGTACCGTGCATGCATTCGATGAGCCGCAGATATAGAAATCATTTAAATTATAAAGTATCGTTTTTAATCGCATTGTAGCTATTGTATATGGTGATGAGTGGTCTGCGTATGTTGACATGAGGAACTGTAGGCGTTGAATGTAAATATCTTGTGTTAGGAATAATGACCACATATTGTCTGAATTGTGATGCGCTGATATCGCGTATAGTGCTTAACGTTCTTAATTATTTGCCCACAAAGTTTCCTCTTGAAAGCGTAATGAATTAAAGACTCTTCAGCAGTTTCGTGGAACATGAATGTTGTAGTATCCGAATGGGACATGAAGCACAGTGAAAATATCACCACACGCGCCTGTGTGTTTTTCCTTCGGTACAAAATTGACATTCATCATATAAATATGAATGTATAGTTTTATATCATAATATAATATTACTCTATCGTAGTTCACGCCGTATAGTCCCGTATGGCTGTGGCATGCGTAGGAATTTAAGGCTCCTCTGATTTATTGTTGCAGCTAAACTAACAAACGATGCTTGCCGCGATGTTATCGAGGGCTCAGTGTTTATATTAATGTTGCCGCACACAATTTATTGGCTCAGCGATAGAATCAAATTGAGTCCCTAGACAAGTTAATTTAAATTTCCCCATAGCGATATTTCTGTTTGCTTTGGCCGAAGTTTTAATTTGCCACGTCAGGCAGGGAAAGCTGACTGAGCACGCGTCACGCTGTGCGATGATTTAGAAAAATGTTCTATTGAAAGCTCAGCTAAAATTGTTATACCTACACTGAATGTTTTTACTTGTTAAATCAAGTCATTGAAGCGTGTCAACGTGGCCATTTCACATAGCCAACATCAAAATTTTGTGAATGATAACGAGTTAAATTTTTATCGTAGATATAATGTTTGCTTGGAGTTAAATTACGTGTTCAACCTATGTTCTCAATTATGGAATTATTCCGTAGACATTCTGTTCAGGATTAGTATCGAGGTCTCATTGATCAAATATGCATTGAAGTTAGATAACTACTTTCTAGCCCTACCCAAGTGACGTCACGCGAATCTGATGCTCGCTTATTTACTTCCTCCTAAAACCTTTTGATCGACTCCTATATTTTTCTCTGGAAGTGTATATGCGTGGATAGTAATTCGCGTGAGTTTTTATGCTAATTCTCTGTGCGTTCTGCTGGTGAGCAGCAACCGTTCTAGAGGCGATCGAGTCACCTCGTAAGCTCGCTGAAGAAATTCGAGTGCAAAGTTCGAGTCTAGGAGTAAAGGCTGAAAGTCAGTCGTGCGATTACTTGTGATTCAGAGCTCTGCTTCTCGAATTTAAAGAACTCAATTAGGCTCGGTTTTCACGCTAAGAATTCTAGCTCTGGAATTTAGTTCCGAGCCTCCAAATGCAGATCTCATATACGAGCGAGAAAAAACCTTCACATTTATGGTGAAAGGTCATCTTGATGGCACGTTTATTATCATTAGCGTAGAGATTTGTTAGCGACAGACTGCTTATGGATAAAAAAGTTTCTAATCATGAGCCTGTGCTCGCAATAATATTTGAGCTTGCACAAGCTAAGAAGATCTCTCTTGATTGGAACTGCTTGAATTTCCCCGAGTAATAATGCGATGTTTGCATTCAAAATTGTCGATGCAGTTTGTCCGTACGTTCCCACATTTGGAAGTCCAGCGAATGAAGCGCAGAATGCGAAGTAACTCAGATTCTATGGAAAACGGATGAAGAGTAGAAACTGTCTCCGTAATTGAATTATGCATTTGTGGCATATACATAAGTAATGCACGGATGCGTAGCACTTCTACTTCGCATCTCATTAGGCGCGGACTTATCAACTGCAAACGCCGAGCTCCGTTAAAGAGGGACTAAAAATAAGCGCGACATTTTCATGAGATATCTAGAGGTAGTTTGTTCTATTCGTATCTCAATGAGGTTATAAAAACGATTGTAAATTAAATGATATTGCAGAAATTACATCGTTCAGCTGGCTCATAATGAACACAATAAATTATTTTAAAATGTTGTGGGAAGGTTTTAATTCGATTTGATTTATGTTCTGCAAAAATTATCGTGTTAAGAAGCAAAGTAGAATCATGCTTGTCAACTAAACTCATTTAATCCACCACTTCGCTCAATTGTGCCATTTTTCTTCGAAAGTAGATGATTTATTCGTTTATTGCTGCACGATTATCTACTTCCTCCTACACCACAGGTTGAAATGTATAAATACGAAATTAGCTCGTCTGTTTGATTCAAACTTAATGGAAGTCCATAGTTCAAAACCAATGCATCAACTCCGTAAATGGATCACTGGTAGTAAAATGCATCCACAGTCAGTATCTTTCACTACGGTAGATAATGGATATCGGCAGCCGCTTTGTCCAATAAAACCATGCACTCAACAGGTCGTTAGTTGTCAGATAAATTTTAATTTATAACCTTTTTCGCATCTTTCCAGCAGTGAATTCATGTTTGCCGAAAATGGATCGTAAAACAGATATTTCAATAAGAGTGTACGCTTCCTCTAATGTGGGGTTGAATTGCGGGAGCAGGCTGGGTAAATTTCAACTTGTATGATCGTAAATTACTCGTTAATCACTTGAAGCCCTCCACTCGCTGCTGCTTGAAATCTTTCTACGATGATTTTACTTGAAAATTTGTAGTAGCTGTGATTAAAATGGTGAACGGGTGAGTTAATTGGGCAATGATAAAAATCTCAATGTTTATACCTCGGTAATAAAATAATCATAAAACTATTGAATAGATTCTCGCAAACTTAATGAATTCAAGTGATAATTATATCTGATCGAAGCAAAGTATTTTATACAGGAAAATATTTCGTCAAGCTATGACTACATTCATTTCGTTCGAGTTGATTTTAGGAAACTGTACTGTTCAATCTGGAATTTGGAATGCATATTCATACACCTAGCCAATGCCAGCCAAGTCATTACATAAGATTTATGCGACTACATTTTCATGCGCCAAACAGTAAAAATATTGGATGTTATGCAGTGAAATTGTCAAAATTTATTGGTGCGACGTATACCTCCGCCATATCTGACAAAAAAAAGTTCTTTGGATGTACATAAGTCGTAAGCCTATCCTTAAGATCGCCCCTCAACTCCAGTCGGTCGTTATAAACTGGTCCCAGTTACCCAATACCTAACCAGATCGTACATCAGAATAATGAGGAATGTATGGTGCAAAAAATGTGGCAAGGTGATAAAATTTTATTAACGTCATAATTTCATCACGGCTGTAAAAGCTAAATTTTATGTTTAAGACCGAATATTATTATGCTT
>JALHKN010598390.1:0-12956 GCA_039513755.1 Hyalella sp. 3TK10
GCTTCCTATGAAACAAATCTGGTGTAAATGGTAACATTATGAGGCAGCACGTGTTAATTTAAACTCTTCTGCGCACACTTTGAACATTAAGATGAGACTCAAAGTAATCTACCACTACGAATAAAAATAACGAGTTAAAAATTGTTTATTAGACGTACATCTAAAATCTTTACTAGAACAAATTAAGGCACCGTCGTACTTCTTGAACGAGCAAAGTCCGGTCACTGAGCCGTCGTTCGGGTCGCTGGATTGGCATTTCATTACAGTAAACAAGCACTCCAGTAAACTTAGAAGCATACAAATGCTACACTCGGGGTCAGCCTGGCAAACTATTAAGAGTGATTGCATTTCGTGACCTCATCATCTGTCTCGAATGTTGGCCGCAAATAAAGGCTGAAGCTCAGTAATGAACGCTAATGTAAAGGCTGGCTAATTATATTTAATGATCATTATCAGCACAAAACCATCATTGACAAGTGATCCTAACGTGACTCCTAAATTGAAATTACGCCCTGGTAACAATTTGAACGACTGTGGAACCACGGGAATATTTTACACACACTAGAATTAAGGGTTGATCGAAGCGTGAATATCTGTGAAGATTTTAAACTGACATAGGCTTCTAGCTAAATGTGAAACTTAGGCTCGGTCAAAATACATTTAATGGAGTATTATTTGCATGATAAATACTGTAGCCGCCGTTTGAACATTTATTTGTAGTTTCCAATTTACTGCAAGGTATTAACGAACCAGCGAGCCGACGTTTTTTGCGCCCGACTCAATGACTTTAATACTTTGATTGCGATGCCTGCTGTTAGCCACGGAACTCGGCTATTCGGTTACTTTCAGTTATCTGTGTAAACTGTAATTATGCTGATTCATTTGTACATATGTCGTTATATTGTTCTACTTTTTGCCTATAATTTTGTCCTATTTGTATTTCACTGTTGCTTTCTAGAAACCGTGTGTCATGGACTCGTTCAATACCCTTCCATGGCGGCGCGTCTCCGAATATAGTTCCAAAATACTTGAACCAAAGGAAGTCTTTTACAAATACTGATATCATTATCTCAATGACCGAATACAATTGAATTATCATCATCTCATCAACAATTGAAAGGTACGGGTAATTGTGTAGTGAAACCCGGGATATAAAATTCGTAACTGATAAATTGCATCAATAATTGTTAATAAAAACTTTAGGAACTATATATATGACCAGGTATAGAAGTAAATAAAAATTCAAATTAACTTCCTTTTTATCACAGCATCGCTGATTCGACTTGCATGACACAACTGATTTGTTGTGTGAGTTTTTGTTTCGTTGATCTATTTGATCCGATAAAAATGTTCCGCTATTTAGATCGCCTTAACGCGCTAAAGAACATGCGGTGGGAACCGGAACTTCAAGAGAGTACGGATATAAACTGTAAATTTTTCTTGCCAGGATCCAAGTTAACTATTACGGCGTTCGAGTGCCAGCTCATCTCTAAGCATTAATTATGATCGATGTTTATTCCACATTTATAGCAATTTGAGTCTATTTCAGAAGCTAAATTTGAGGTATTCAAAGAAAAGTCTGTAAACTACATTTTGATTCAGTTGGACGCATATGACCCGCGAAAATGAATCAAGGACTCGAAGTTAGTCAGTATGACTTAGTGATGTGTTTTAAGACCGAGTCTTCCCGATTCATTGTTTACTCTTGGTGAACCATCACAAAATAAATTACTCGTCTAACACATCTTTTATTTAAATCATGAGGCTCACTTTAAAGATAAGGAATAAATTAAACGTTCGGCGAAATTTTTTATTCCCATTCTAAGGAGAGTGATTCAAATTTTGAATAATTTGTGGTTAGCCTTCTTTTATTATCTTTAATCAAACTTGGCGAAAAATTACAAATCAATCAGTTAAAAAAGCCATTTAGTCAAACTACTGCGCAGGATCACATATATGTTTTCGTTCATAAGAAGAATAAAACATTGAAGTAAGTAATGCATCCATGTTTTAATAAAACAATCATTCCAAGTTACAGTACAAATTCAACATACCGTCGTTGGTTATTCTGAAGCAGAGGAACTAAGACATCGTCGGTTACTGCAGACTTTCAATGCAAATCCGGGAAATCTGCTTCGTCTTCGAGTGCATGACGCTCCCCGTGGACACGCTGGTCCTTTCTTTTTCTCTACTTCAACTCACGGACAACAATTCAATTATTTCTTCCATCTGGACTATTCCCGTTGTTCGTATGAGGTCAGATTGAGTGTCATTTTCTATCTCGTGTCAGGGCGATTAAATTTAGTCTTTGCTCTAGATGAACGGGTTAGCCAATGGTGCTGCAGGTACGAATCTTATATAGTTTTTTGTTGTATTTTTAGGGATGACTTGAGCGGTGAAGTACGAGTTATGAGAATATATTGAATTGTAGTTCATGATATTATTTAAGAACAAGCGTAAATATTGTATACTTGCTTTAAAATACCGCCCATGGCTGTGTGGAAAAAGTACCGAAGAACAATTTCGAAAAAATAATTCTGTCAAAAAAAGTTAAACAAAAGATTAATAACAGGCATGTAATTATACACCTAATTTGGGATGGCCATCCCAAATTCAAAATCTGCCTCAAAATTTCGATCATTCAATGTATGAATTTCACAAACTCTGTTAATTTACACATCTTCGTCACTGAGAAGTAATACCATGCAGTTTATAAATACTTCTTTGTAAGATGCATGGTTCCATGGTCGTTAAAAATGTTCCCATGATTTAATTGCCAATTAGCAGTCACGTTAAAGTCACCTGTCAATAATGTTTTGTGCCGTTAATGATAATTAAATATAATTTGCCAGCCTCTACACTAGCGTTCATTACTGAGTGTCAGCCTTATGATCACTTTACTAACTGGGATACAAGACGGACGAGCAATTCCAACTGTCTATCAATCTCAGAAACTTCAAAACTGCGAGTGAAAATAAATAATATCAAACAGCTAATTTACCACAAAAAATAAGACAGTTGGAAAATTGTAATAAAAACATCCCTAAAATTCAGAAATCCTTCAAGAAAACAAGATTTTTTATGCATTTTTATATTATTATGATTGTTCCAAATTTCTCAGCAATATGGAATACCGTAAAATATTTTAGAATTACTTCTTCCAATAATGATGAGGTAAATATTTCTAGTCGCTGTACACATATACTTAGCGGGATACTTGTACTCGGTTCATTGGGAGCAAGAACAAGACCCATGAACCGCCAGACCCGTGCCATGTTTCTGGTGCAGGCTCATAACGAGACCAGACGTGGGCTCATAACGAGGCCTGGTCATAACGAGCCCAGACGTGGGCTCATAACGAGGCCTGGTCATAACGAGCCCAGACGTGGGCTGCGACATGCTGGAAGATTGCACCAGCACCGTCATATGATATGTCCAGACACAATACAAGTTACGACAGCTGAGGCCCTCTCATCATAACCCCTCACCAGCAATCAATCTATGGACTATTGGATGTGTCAGGATTTCGAATGTAATTCTGCAGTAATTTCCCACCTCACTGAAAGCTGTTTCTAATCTACGTATCTCGCGTACCTGCGTTCATCGAAATGTTTGAATCCCAATAATTGTGTAAGCAAATTGTTGTAACGCCCCAAAAAAAATGGATGAACAAGTAAAATCAAAATAACATAAATGAAATGCCTTTTGGAAGTATCCTCTGTGAACTTTTCAATGCAGCGATGAACAGCGTTAGATACATTGATAAAATATTGTTAATACAACCAACACTCAGGTTCGTACTCACATAAATGCATAACTACTGCCCATCTATTTAGAAAATAAATTAAAACCCACATTCAATAATATCGTTTTTCCTTTCATCTTGTGTTGAAACGTCCCGATAAGTTTGTGCGACATCCATTTAAATTCGTTTAATTGAAGTCCGTGTTCACAAGACAGTAGTTTTAGAACTTTAATTGAGTTTATTTGAGGCACTTCTTTGACGCAAGCGACTTACTCACAACGTCATTGATAATTGGACTTGTCTGAAAAAGTTTGCGCATGAACTTCCATGTCACATTGGTCTTCTCGCGTCACTCAGTTGCCAAATGCATTAATGTCTAACTAAGCTATGATATTAATTATTTGCAGACGTTTTTTTTATCAGGAAAAACGAAAACCTGTAACTCCTGCATTAATTTTTGAGAATATTTGGATAAGGAAAACCGATGTCAAGGACTCAAAAGTTGAGGCGTGTCCTCAAATCTATACAATATTTTAGAAAGTTTGTCTGAAGCCTGGTCTCATGGATACCACCATGAGGTATCCACCATGTGGTATCTGCTTCTCTGAGTAGCAGATATCGTCGCAATAAATCCAGAGGGGGTGCATTAGAATGGTATCCATGCTACCTACCATCCATTTGCCTTGAGGGGTCGCTTATAAAAAATTTCGTTCCCTAGCAATGCCGGGTTAACCTGCTACGCCGGGTTAACCTGCTACGCCGGGTTAACCTGCTACGCCGGGTTAACCTGCTACACCGGGTTAACCTGCTACCCGGGGTTAACCTGCCGGGTTAACCTGCTACCCATATTAACCTGCTACGCCGGGCTAACCTGCCGGGTTAACCTGCTACTTATTACACACAACCTCCCGAGCAACGCCGGGCTAACCTGCTAGTGTGACATATATTTAAGGAGGTTTTAAATATAAATCATAACAAATAATAATGACACTTAGCGCAATGATGAGGCAGACTCTCAGTAATAATGGAAAATATACCACGGATTGTGCATCTAACCTGCCTCAAATTCTGACCCAAAACACGACCGCTGTAGACAGGATTCGAACCTGTGCGGGCAGAGCCCAATGGATTTCTAGTCCATCTCCTTAACCACTCGGACACCACAGCTGTGAGATTGAGGCTAGATTATAATCAATTTGAATTGATTTGATATACATTGAGAGGTACTGTTTCTGTAATTCCCAAACATGGGTTTCGTATTGTTGTAATGCAATGGTCCAGTACTGGTAATGTTGTATAATTGGTATTACTGGACCTAAAGTACAAGTGAGGGAATGTTTTGTGAAATTGTCTACAGTAATACAAATATTTCACACAATTAATTTCAAATAAATTGTTGTTTTACTTCCTCGCGAGGCGCTCATAGAAAACATCAATCGAATTAAACAATGGGATACAACAGGCATAGCGGAACCGGATCGAAATTCCATCATTAAAATTTTCGCGCAACATGTTATTTTTTCTAATTTCTATCCTTTAAAAATCAGTATAGTCAGTCATTACAATTGGATATAATAGGCGTTAGAGGAGCATACATGTTTATTTACCCTACACATCCACAGATGTGATGAGCACGCTGTCAGGAGCATTAGATTCACTCGTTGAAATATCGACACCGTGATAATCATCTGCAACATCCTTGATATTTTCCAGCGGCGCCAGAGCAGCAAATAGAGTGGCAAGTATTTACGTTTACTGTATTTGAAGGTAATGTTTTAATGCGAATATTTTTCTCTCTCGTGATTGTGTTCAAATTACTTGGCATTCTTTATTCTACTATACGAAATGAAATTGTCATTTGGAATGCAATGAAAAAATAGAATTACCTTAATCAGACAATCATGAAATTGGACGGTTAAAAGTACTTCCTACCCATGTTTTGTGCCTGGAAATCAACGATTAATTAGGCGAGCATGCTTCATTCCATTATTGTGTAAGCTGATTTACCACTCAATATGCTCCCGCCAAAAAAAATACATTCCAATCTATAATTTTTGAGCGAGCAAAGAACGTGTTGAACTGTACGAATGTAGTCGAGTCAACAATTTCTTCATCAAACTCGACTAGAGAATTATTGTACAGGGTGGGCTATAAGTAAGGTACCCTTTTGAAAAAAATTAGAACAATAAAACTACAAGTGGTAACGAGATCGGGTCAATTCAGAATGAAGAGGAGACTTTAAAGTTTAATGTATGGAAAATACTATTCATCTCTTTATGAAGTATAATATATCTTAAATTACCGGCATTATTGGTAAAACGATGGCGTGCTCGTGAGAGAATCTTGAAAGCAATCGAATTATGAGTGATGAAGCCCATTTTCACGGCAATGGTTGAGGTAACAAATAAAATTGCAAATCCCAAAGAAATTCATAAACGTCCTCTTTACACAACTAACATAACAGAGCAGTGAGGTGTAGCATCACGTCTTCGAGAATCTTAGAGACTTCTTTTTTTGAAGAAGTTAAAAGAGATGCACTAACTGTTGTTGGAAGCTGGTACAGACAGTTGAATTGAGAATATTTGTTACCTGAAATCCATAATAATAACACAGACAATAATAGCTTTGGCCCACAGGACCTCTGCAAGAACACGAGATCAATAATAATGATAAAGATCATTTGAAAGATATTGTATTCCATACTTAAATGTATCGTATTGTTCCATATTTATCTTTAAATTAAACTTTCAAATTTCGTCTTTCATTCTGATTTAACCAGATCTCTTCACCATATGTAGTTTTACTGCAATAATTGTTGTGAAAAGATAACTTCCTTATGGCCCACCCTGAATGATGATGAATCGTCTCCGTTCTTCGAAATTTCAAGAAGCAATAACAATAAGAAGAAGCAATAACAATAAGAAGAAGTAATAACAATAAGAAGAAGTGATAGTCTACTCTAACATGAAGAAATAACAAGCAGCTTATCCACGTGGAGATGATACAATGCAGGCTAAGCCATGTTTCGATTTCTGGTCAGACTTATTTAGTGACGGTTTAACAACAAGTTTTTGTTATGAATTTCCTGGTACAATCCAGCATTCAAAATGAGGGATGGCTTCGTGCGCGCACTCAAACTGAAATATTATATAAGTCAAGGGATCACAAGCAAGTTATTTGTTGTTCAAACTGAGAGATTCACTCCATGAAAATATGCTCTAGACAAGAAATAATTTCTGGTAATTTCAGAACTTGTTTCTGATCAGAATAATAAAGTTGAAAAAATTTCCTCTGCGAATCACAAATCTGACATTTAAAAGTTCATGATTAAGTTATTGGATAGTTCACTTATAAGCCTAAAACTTGAATGTATGTTGTAATCTTACACAAGAAATAATGTGAGAACTATAGGATATAAGTGACAGAGGTCCAATACTACGGGCATGTAGAGATGATAGAGCTTCAAATTATAGCTACCAAAAGTACGCTTGATATGAGTGAGAAATATGTACCAATGGAACAGAACTTACAACAGGAGCTCGATCTGTTCTAGAAAATGTTGATCCGTTCGTTGACAATTCTCCAGCGGCAATGATAGTATTAGAACTAATGTTCTGCTCTGAAGACTCTGCTGGGAGGTTATTAAATGTGCCTGTGTTCTTCAGCGATTGCGTACTGAAGACGGCGTTTGTCAGAGCCAACTTAGTTGTTCGCATTTGCTTCATTTCAAACAAGCTCGATTTTCCTGCTCGATCTAGCGGCAGATTTTCAGAAAAAATTTAGTGAGGCAAGTTTCCATTAATGTTTAAAATGTTAACAAGCCACCCTAGCTTCGATGCCTCCTATAGGATAATTTATGTAGAGCGCTGCTCGTAAATGAGCGCTTTTACGTCATTGTTCCTATGAATTAATGATTTTAAAAGATGCTATACAGTGAATTTATACTTGCACTCAAAATCAACCTTGTGAATTGTTGCTTGTGTCCGGCTCTGCTTGTAACGAAAATTGCGACGCGGGGATCGAGTTGACATGAAAACAAGTTTAGTTGTCAGTAAATTTACATTTGTCAGTTATTTGTCAAAACATTGATGAAAGTTTACTCGCACCTGCCATAGAAATTATTCACATATAAATTCAATTAAACAATTTAAAAATGCAATTTAAATTATTATATATACTGGGGTTAAATATGAATGGGTAATAAATAATTTGTACGGTTGATAAAAAGTAAGAAATGAATCTTGGCTGAGTAAATGAACTGTTCTTAATCTAAGAAAAACCTCAACTAAGTCACCACGCGCCAGTTTTGCAACCGCTGAACCCGTGTTATGTGTTGACTAAACAGAAAATCAAAGAGGTGATTAAACATAAGGTCTTTTATTTAGTTAGGTTTCCTATTCTAACTGGATCCGATATCCGATACACAATTTAGCTGGGTCACGAGCGAGTCTGCGATCAACGGACCTCCCAAGAGAAAAATAATTTCGTTTATCTATACGACAACCTCATCAATCGATGAACTGAATATTTAATCAATGAAATGATTTAGGAGATCACAGCCCAATTATTCAGTTAGAATAAGTTGTATGCAGACGTGCAATTACTAATGTAGGAGCTATGATTTCGTTGTAACTTATTTCCTGATTTTTTATAGTTTAGTCTGGAGTAGACAAATCCGTCAATTATTTTGAAGTTTATTTCGCTTTTATTCCTTATCAATCCGGAGCCCACAGTGGCAAGGTGTGTGTCTTTGTATGAAGATGTTTAAAGTTTGTTTATATATTTGCTCCCATGTATATTCAGTGCCCAATTCGTCTTGTAAAATTAAGTGCTGTATAAATGTCAGTAATAGGAGGGTTATTTGTGTCGTATTTTTATTGACTTTCTGTTCTATTATTCCTTCGCCATGGGTGTTAGTACTGGTGCAAGTACTAGTGCAAGTGGAAGAGTAGAGCCAAGTGCAAATACGAATGTAGATATTATGTATTGTAATAGATCGTCTAGTTTAAAGAAGAAAGTACATGTATTATTATCCTAAACGACTGCCATGAGTCAGCGAGAAGACTGCGGACCTAGGGTACAATCGCCACTCTATACATTTGAATAAAATATATTCAAATTAAATCCATTGTAAATTCAGAATACTACTGTCCCTTCGACACATTAATTTAGGGCAACACCTTTATTTCCATTTCATAGGAAGAAGAGACATGCTAGTAAACATGAGGCATACGATATTAAACTACAACCCCCTAGTAGAGTAAACGATATTAAACTAATTACCCCCTAGTAGAGTTAGTATTTCAGTGAACGGTGCGTGTGAATTAATGGTTGGATAAGGGATAGGCTTCTGACTCACACTCGACAAGTCCTGGTACGTCCTGGTGCATGGCACCTCCGACCGAACGCAGGAGGTGCCGCTGCAGACCGTTGGTTAATATTTGAGTCGCTCATGACTGCTCTGGAAACCGTATTCTGTACAAATTGAATTAGCACGGGAGAGTCCAGGCCTGAGTAGAGTTAGTATTTCATCCGGATTCCGTTAGGAGGTCTGCGGTGCATCTTCGGTATAATGACAGACAAACTTATATCCGTACTTTACGTGATGCTGGAGAAGACTGATAATTTAAATGCAGAGAGTTTTTAACTTGGGACCTCATAAGAGGAAATACCGTAACGCAGGTCAGAGTAAACGCCAAGCTGCCAACTGAAATACCAGACAATGTGTCATTCAGATTTAAATGCGCTCTGAATTTAATGAGACAATCATCATATGTTATAACTCGGTAAAAATGTAAAGCGAAAATTTTAATTTTGCTCATAAACAAACTTAAATTACTACTTAATTACCTATTTATCTACGCCTTCTATTTCTAGGAGTAAAAATGTTCAAAAATATTTAATTTTAGACAGCTCATGTGGATTGATGGTTGAACATGACATCAAATACATCGATTTAAAGACAGGGAACGGTGCGATGAATTAATGGTTGGATAAGGAAGTGCATAAATGATTTGATGGTTGTGTGGCACTGCTTCATATAGCTAAGCAAGCTTCCACTCAATACGAACATTTAAATAAGTTTGGTCTTTGGAATATTCCCTTTATTATATATTTATTATTTACTTTAATACACGACCATTGGCTAAACATCCAGCCATACGAGATCAGACTAAAAATTCAAATTTTAAAAACTAAAAAATCCAAATTCACATTTTTGTAGCTATTAAGATGGGACAAATGAGCATATATGCTCATTTGTCCCATCTTGATAGGTACCAAAATTTGAATTTTGTCTGATCTTGTATGGCTGAATGTTTAGCCAATGATCGTGCATTAAAATAAAGAAGAAATGAATAGTAAAGTGAATATTCGAAAGACCAAACTTATTTGAATGTTCATATTGAGTGTAAGCTTGCATGGCTATATGAATGGAAATTCGGGTAAATAGGGAGGATTTAAATGCAAGGGGGTAGAACCCCACTCAATTAATTACATCAAATCACTACATTGTTTAAGTTTGTTTGACGGCAATATGAACGGACCGCCATTAATTGGTTACTTTAGCCGCTTGCCAAATCTGAATTCACAATCATTACTGCTGGAAGTAAGACTCCAGCATATGACGTCACTGTCGTGCGTCGCCTGAGACGCTCATTATACTAACACTTTGACGGAGGACGGCAACTAAAAATCCCGGCAGGTCCCTTGCTCCTCAAGTTTAAATAGAGAAGTTCCTTTCTCGGATCCTGAGTGTTTTTAAAGCTTCATTAATTAAGAAGAAAATGTATTTTTTGATTCAACTAGAATTTAAACTTTCGTCTTGTACGGCCTATATATAAGAGGCATTGCAGTTTAGACATTAAAACATGTATGTGACATGACACAACACAAGAGTAGGAAGTTTATCTTTGCATTTGAATTGTGAGTTGATTGGTAAATATTTTTAGTGGGAAGCCTAAGAATTATAAAGATAATCATCGGAGAGAAAGGTGACCTAGAAGTTTACTAAGGACCTAGAATCATCGATATAGTACCATCGTTTCCTCACCCCCATGCACTAAGGAAGTTATAGCCATGTTGCAGTGGACCACTCGAGCTTATGGTACAACTTGAAGTTACGTTTATGAGAACTCGCACTCGAAATCTTATGAATCTTATACTGTATCTTATCGAAA
This sequence comes from Hyalella sp. 3TK10, assembly GCA_039513755.1. Classification (NCBI taxonomy): domain Eukaryota; kingdom Metazoa; phylum Arthropoda; class Malacostraca; order Amphipoda; family Hyalellidae; genus Hyalella; species Hyalella sp. 3TK10. Next base: position 10,924 of record JALHKN010598390.1, read on the forward strand.
TATTATGCTGCAATTGCGGCAAAAATAAAGTTGTGGCTATTGCCACGGTCCTTAGGTTACTTTTATAACAATAGTGCACGAGCTTGCTTTTGATGTGGTTATGTACTGAATGTTGCTGTGGTTATAACGTTGCGTTTGTTCGTTTACCTCTAACTCCAGCTTCTCATCAAAACGGCTCAGTAATATACATTGCATGGAGACTCAACGGCCATTCGAATTCATTTTCGGACATAAATGAATGTATTAGCATGGGTGCAATCAATCGTAGAATTCTTGCAGTTTCACATCAAATTATAACGTCAGGAACATCGTTAGAATACTGAAATATTGTAAAATATTTACATAATTTCAGTCAAAAATGATAAACAACATTAATGAATTTATAAGCAATTTATAAGCATTTATGGACTTCCACTATTTCTATTTATTTGGGTTTCTGTTGAATAAAAATCGATCATTCACTATAATTAGACTGGCATACAATGTGACCATGATTGCTATCGAAGCTGATGGTTGCAGTTTAGTTGCACGTTTCTTCATCATTCATATGCATGGGAAATACGTTACGTCCAAACTTCAAATATTTATATGTATATATATATGTGAAGTATTTACGTTGTTGTTAAGTTTTACTTGTCACGTGATTAAATATTTCGTTGACGAAGTCAGCATGTTTATTTTAATTTGTAGTTTCAAAAGTTGCACTACCCACAAACAGGACGCGGTCGCGTCGGATTTGTGAACACAACCATAACACCTTTGGTTATATTCAACACCCCAAACGTGGTAACAGTTGTGCATGATTGCTACACGGCTTATAGGGTCCGGGAACCTCTGAGAAACCGGGTTTAAAATATTTGTTGTTGTTCTCCCTTTATATCGGTTTTTCTAACATTTTAATGGTTGTCATTGTATAAATACGTACTTTATCTAATTCATTTGCCATGGCTAACCAGAAGCAATTAGGAAAAATTTGTATGCACACACGTTGGTCGAAGATGAATGTATAAATGGTGTGTCACTAATGAAGGAAAAAAACAAGTAAAATATGCAAAACCTACGTTAAGGAAATTTGGTAAAAATTGAAGTAAAACCGGCGACTGAATTTAAATAATTTCCTTTATAAGTTCACAAACTCTTATTTTACACCTCTTCGTCACTGAGAAGTAATAAGAGTTTAGAAATGATTCTTTATAAGATGCACGTGTTGGCTCATTAGTAGACGAGCCCTCTCATTTACTCACCATTATACCAGCATGATGTAAATCGCTTTTTATATCAAGATTATTACTTACGATCCGTCCTATAGGTCACTATAGGGTTCAGAGGTAAGGTCACTCACTACAGGGTTCACTTAGCACTTCAGACGTTTCTTTAAGAAACCTATGCATTAAAATTTTCAGCGTTAAAAAATATATATATATACGGGGTGTCCCACAATAATGTCCCCGATTCTTTAATTGATTATATTCCGTTTAAATGAACATATTTACATTTTCTTTTCTTTTTAAACGAAGTAAATTTTTTTCTTTTCCAATAATTATGGTTTTTGAAAAGTTGGTTGAATAACCACTTCACACTGATCGATTTACTGAAAGGGGTAGAAAAACTATTTGTTCAAATTAAAATTTTTTATGTTCTTTCTTATTTTGTTCATTCCAAAAAACCGAACAAACATAATTATTCGGTAATTTGTTTGAAATTGATTACCGAGATGAGTAAGTTCAAATGATGGAATGATCAATTCATTCAACATTTCTAAATAAATTTCTCCTGTCAGGTTTTTATCAAATAAGAAGGGTCCAATAACATTTCTATTTCCACAAAGACCAGCCCAAACTGACAGCTTCTCTCTTCTTATGTTTTTTTCGAATACATTTCCTCCTGGTGGATTATTGCTCCAAACCCTAGTATTTTGAGAATTCACTCTTCCGTTCATAGAAAATGCTGCCTCATCGGTAACTACCAACCTTTCCGTAAACTTTTGATCTTTCGAAATAAAGCAATTGCAAAACTCGCTCCTCCTGGCATAG
>JALHKN010600002.1:0-13756 GCA_039513755.1 Hyalella sp. 3TK10
CTGGTGGTTGGCTCGCAACCTCACCAACAACGCTGAGGGCTACATTCCTAAGAACCACGTGGCTCTTGCAACTTCCCTTGAGTGCCAAGAGTGAGTACCTGTTGTATGTCTTCTCCTTCACCCACGTACTGCGCTATCATTTTTAGTAATTTGTTGAAACGGATGCATATTGCTCCACTTAGGTGAAGTCGCAAGACATTCAAGTGTTTAGATGACATACCGGCACCGTACTCCAGTTTTAAAGTGTATTTGTAGTTTATAACTCGGTTATGAAACTTAGGACTGCGACTACTACAAACAACCCAAATTACCCTCATTTTCTTGGACACTCTTGAGTTAGATTCTACAAAAGATCTTCTTTGAACTTTGTTATGCCTAATTTTGATTAAAGCGTCTATCGGTCGAGACGTACGTCGCTGTCTCCTTCCAACTCTCTAGCTTATGTTACAGAAATTTTTGTTCTAATTGATCATATTTTTGCAGCTGGTACTTCGGCCGGATAGCGCGTAAAGAAGCCGAAAAATTATTGATGGATTCTTGTAATCAGCGAGGAACTTTCCTCATTAGATTGAGTGAACAAGCCAGCCACGGTTACTCATTGAGCATTAGGGTAAGTCCACCATTTACATCTTATTGATATTTTTAAGAGATGCTGCATTCTGTCTGACTCGATATACATTAGTTACTGTAACCTTACGCAAATTACCTGAGCAATGAGGAAGCAATCATAAATAATCTTGGCTCGGAAACTTGAAATTCAATCAAAGTTAGAATAGCAAGTTTGTATACCCCAGTTTTCTCACGAATATTACGTCAATCGTATTAGTAGACTCCCTCTTTTTCTATAACTTTGTTGGTGTATGAACTCGGGTATGCTCGAAGAAAATGTGTAACATTGCATTGATTTAACTGTGATCTTGTTGCTCAGGATTGGGACCAGCAAAAAGGCGAGCACGTCAAGCACTACCGCATAAAGCAGACGGATGGCGGCGGCTTCTTCATCACCTCTGCACAAACATTCAGATCTCTCAACGAGCTAGTCGAAGCTTACAGCCGTGAGTTTGTTGGCGTCATAATTATCAGAATGTTCGTTCTCGATTTGCAAGTCTTCTCTGAAGTCTGTTTTAATCTTGAACCAAAAGACAACTCGTTCATGGATTGCAATAATGATTTACCAACGATATTTTTTCAAGTACCGAGTTTAAAATATTTCTTTGGAATAGTGCAAATTTGATATCATTTGATATCTACACGGATATATTGGCATCTCAGTATGTCCGTTCGTTGAATGCATGTGTCTGTCTTTGATCTTTTCACGATATTCAATAATTTTCATGTTGGAACTTTTTGATCCATCAGCCGGAAATTCTGAATCTTCTATTTTGTTGTTAATATATGCAGCATTTGGACAGCCAAGATATTCCTGAAAAAAAACATAATAACTTGCATGCAGAAAATTATTCTCATCCAATGCTATCTACCTATTATAAAGTGTGAATTCTCAAATACGAAGGGCTTCCAAGCTTCTTCATTGATGTAATTAGTTTGTAATAATTTTCCAGGCAACAACTACGGCCTGGCGTGTTTACTGCAGCACCCGTGCGCACGACCACGACCCCAGCAGTGGGATCTGAGTAGGGAGACCAAAGATCAGTGGGAGATTGAACGCAACTCACTAACATTCCTTAAGAAACTTGGTCAAGGAACTTTTGGTGAAGTTTGGTATGGTAAGTTCAATCTCTATCAAGTTTTCGATGTACTATGATATTGTCGTGTTGTCTTTTTTTATGTGCACGTTTTAATGAGAAATGACTCGTTCAAAGGGCCATTATTGTTGTTTTAGATAAATTTGTGATTCATTTATGTATTCTTCTATTGGTTAGCCAATCCTTCCCTCTGTGAATTATTTTTTACTTGGAACAAAGTTAACGGAAATGTAATTTTTGGTAATGCTATTAATTGATTTGATGATTTCGTCGGCCAAAAGATTAAATGGCAAATATTTACCTGAGTTCAAAGAAAATGGACGGATTTTCACTATAATCTGAAATTGTTTACAATAATAAAAAGATTAAGGGCATTTATTATCACTCTTTTTTCTGGGTGGCTGCTCCTATTTGTATTCCAGGTTCTGTAAAATGAATTGAGTTTGTTATTACTTTTGTTCAGGTACATGGAACAACAGGATAGAAGTGGCCATCAAGACCCTCAAGGAAGGTAATATGCGATCGTCAGCGTTTCTCGAAGAAGCAGCCATCATGAAAGGTTTGCGGCACAGAAATATTCTTGTTCTGTACGCCGTTTGCTCCAAGGAGGAGCCTGTGCTTATAGTCACCGAATATATGAAGAAGGGTGCCCTTTTAGAACTACTCAGGAGCGACGAGGGCAAGGCTCTTAAACTCAACGATATGATCTACATCGCCTCTCAGGTTAGCCAGCTCCACTGTGTTACGTCTCTTGGGTATTAATTCTGTTCTTTTGCCGCGAATTGTCAATTTGTTGTTATACTGCCGGATGAACTTGCCTTCAACTTGTTTCTTTTCTGCGTCGGAAGAATTTATTTCTTGCAAGCACTTTCTTCATTCTGTAATGAGAACAAACATCGTATTACGATTGACAGAACGTGAGTAATGTTTCGAGACTGAAGAAACAAATTCGAGATAAAAGTCGTTTTTTGTAAATTTTCAAAGGATATTTAAGGTGTATAATTCTAAAACTTATTTTTCATGCAAAGAACTGAACTATGCATGAACTTCTTATTTTCCAAAGAGCTTGGTGGTGGTGGTGACCTATATGCTATTGAATCATCGGAAGTTGATACGCCTCGTCAGAATTCAAAGTACTTTTAGTTTCATTAAATAACATCCACAGATGTTTCAATTTAAATATAATTTAATGTTAAGGTTCATTCAATAATAACTTATTTCTCACAAAATTGTGTTCGTTTATAAAGGTTGCGTCAGGCATGGCGTATTTGGAGAGCAAACAGCTCATCCATCGCGACCTGGCCGCTCGCAACGTCCTTGTTGGCGAATCTCTGCTTTGCAAAGTGGCCGACTTTGGCCTCGCTAGGATCATTGATGGCGAAGATTACTGCCCAAGTACAAGTAAGTCTGTAATTTTAGTGATTGTCCATTTTTCAGTACCAAGTTTCGAGTCAATTAATCTTATTTACCGTTAACGGGCTCTAATTAGTCCCCTACTTGCAGTGCCAAATTGCGAAACGAGTTTAATTGCCAGAGCGTTTTGAGATTCCATCCTAAGATATGGGGTTTAGTTTTTATCAATTATTTTTTATTCGAATCTAGAATCTGTCTTTGACTGGATCAGATAATGCTCGAAAATTTAAGTGCTAGAGCCTAATAAGAGTATATTCAAGCAGATAGCAAGTTTCCTGTGAAGTGGACAGCCCCAGAAGCTATGCTCTTCAATCGGTTTACCATCAAGAGTGACGTCTGGAGCTTTGGGGTTTTGCTCACGGAGATCATCACGTACGGAGCAAACACTTATCCTGGTAAAGGTCTCCTTTTTCCCCTTCATTTGTCCTCAATCGATACTTGATATATTCTAATCAGTCTTGAAACTATAAGTTGGGAAATCTGTCTTTCTTCTACGTAGTACAAACAGCTTTCACCGAAAGCATGCTTTAAAGTTGAACAAGTTCGACATCGCTTTCTGACGACGGTGGGATTATTTAGGAATTTTTTTACGCTATAGTTTATCGTACATCGCTCAATCGTTCTTTGACGAGTGTGATGCTCGAAATCTTATTTGGGATATTCCGGTTGTATTAACTTCAAGTTTTCATTACCTTCAAATTGGCTTATACTGTACACGTATATTATTTTTAGATTTCTAGTTATGTGATGCCTGCAACCAGCTTGATTTGTGTACAAGAAATTCTCTTTTATTTCCTGTAAATGAAATATAAATATTAAATTCTTCAATAGAAATGGACTTGAATTAAGTTCCTACATATAGGAAATTCACTTGAATTAAGTTTGATCACAGGATGTTACAAACCTATAAGATGATTTTCTACCTGATTCATCCTAGGTATGAACAATCGCGAGGTGATCGACCGTGTACAAAATGGCTATAGGATGCCTAAGCCGCCTCGCTGTCCTGAAGAACTTTACAAGATGATGCTCGGCTGCTGGGACAAAGACCCGGATCATCGGCCCACCTTTGACTACCTCCACCATTACTTTGACGACTATCAGGTGTCTTCTGAGATACCTTATAGGGATGTCCCCCACGACTAGAGACCTTCTCCAGTTCCCTTTTAATCCTTTACAGCTTTCTGAGCAGCTTTTGCTCCTCTATTTATAACCATGGTCTTTTTCATAGAACTTCACTCGCTCATGCTTCTCAGTGCATTTGTATATTTTTATTTTGAGCTCTCATTTCCTCAATTTAGATTCTCAGTTACCTGTTTACTTCCCTGGTCGTTGCGAAGTATATCTGATTGCAACTTTTTTGTTCATTTATACCATTAGCTCATTAATTAACTCTTCTTTTCATATTCTTCGTTTTGGTCTCCTTGCGTTCTTCATTTCCTTATTGTCCACTCATATCTCATAGCTTCATGGTCTAATGTTGCCTGGACCGTCAGTCATCTCACAACCATTTGTTTTTGCTTTGCAATCTCGTTCAAACGTCCAACTTTCTTGTATGAATTGGTCAGGCGTTCACATCAGCTAAGTTATTGATGTGATAGCTTGGTAACCATTTATGTAATAATGGAGTTGATCTATACATACGTTTGAAATTCGTTCATTTGTCTCGAGTACACGAAAAAAATCCATCTTCAGAACGTACTTGGAAATTTCTTTACCTTTTTTTGGAGATGAAACTAGTTCAGCTTTCCACAAATTAACTTTTGAATACTCATTCTTATGGCTACTTTTGTGCTGTTCCTTTTCAATTATTAGTTGTCTTGATGTAATCTAGTCGCATGTAGTGAGTTCCTGTAGCTCACTTATGGTAGCAGCTTTTCTATGTCGTGTTTAGTGGTTTTCGATTCTTCCATAATAAAACAACATTCGTTGAACATATTATCTGCTATATTTTATATTTTTGGTTCGATTTGATTTAGGTTACGAGTTTGTATGTCGGCCCCTAGGAAATTACTTTTTTATTTTTATCCTGCACTGCCTTTTAAAACGTGGAAATTGTTTTCTGCGCTTTCCTCTCACTCTTGCTTTCAGCAAGTTTCTTGACAATTGGTTTGTGTGTGGTTGGTGGATCAAATTGTACAATTTTATTTGTTCTTGCATTTTAGCCTTCGGCATTCATAGTGTTTCTCCTCATTGCATTCTCTAATAAATTTCTCTTTGAAATCTTTGATACCGTTGTCAACCGCGAACCGTTACCTTGCCATACCCGTTTTTTTGGTTGATTTCTTTTATTACCTCCAACATTCTTGAGTTGGCTTCTCTTGCACTTGTGTGTTCTAATCCGTTACCTTGTATTCCTTGCTCTGATAAATATTTATTCTCACAATAATTGTGGAAGCAGCAGAGAAATTGTCCAGAATTTCAATTAATTTTACTAGTGGCGTTGACGTCGATTTCATTTCGTGTTTCTTTGAAGTTTGTTTAAGCTTCGATTGGTGTGTTCATTACATGTTACTTGTAGAGAACAGAATAGCTTGCAGTGTTAGCTCACGACGTGGCGGGAGAGGGTTCGTGTGATCCCCTCACCCAATCCTGGAACCTTTATCCTTACCTGGCCTCGTTCATATCATGATTGTGTCGTGTCATCGCATCATGTCATGGCCATGAGTCATCTTTTCTTGCTTATGCCCTGATCTTAAAATAATACTTGGCTTTGTGCTGGAAACTTCTTCATCACGCTTGCTGATTAAGTTTGCTGCCGTACTTGTCGTTGGTGCCGAGTGTTGGTTTCAGGCTCATAACGGGCTTAACAATGGTGTTAGGATTGCAGTTAGAAGAAACAAAAAGTGCTGTCGCGTAATTATCTTCTCTTTATTAGATAGATAATCTTATATTATCATTATCCTTTTACTTCTGGGAGTGATTTCTAATGAGAAAATTGAATTGGTTATCTATGCTGGTGCATCTTATTCTTTCTGGTTCCGAATACTCACACGAGCCTTTACTCCGCCCCCTTACTTCTCTTCACTTTGAAACAGAAATGCTCAAGTTTCCACTCTATAAATCTGAATTCGGTGTGTTCGTTGAATGGCATTTCATCAGTATTTTCGTCATGATTTATATCGGTTCTATTGTCAAAACTGCACTGTGGTTCCTCGTTCATTCGGAGATGCGTTTTCAAAGTAATTCATGAAGTATGTACAGTATGTTTTCTATATCATTTTCATGGTCTTAATTCGTTATTCTGCATTTAATTTTACATATTATCACTCTAATCTTTTAGTTCGTTTTAACTGAGTTGCTATCGCATAGTGTTCTCGATTGCACTTCATTTACCATGTGGTATCATTGATCTTTTCAGTCACTTCCTCATCTCCAGTTCATTCGTCCTCTCCTGTTGTCCCTTTGTGACTCACCTTTCTTGTGAATTCATTCTTGCCTTTCCTACCTTCATCAATCCTTCCACATTTTGTCTCACGTGACTTGTACTTGCCCACCTTCTCCTGAAATCCTACTCGTGTTGCTCTGCATCCTCGCTCTCTCTTATAAACCCTGGTATAACCTTGATCCTTGCCTTCTCTTCCAAGAGAATAACCTTTCCCCCAGCACACACACACACGCCCCTCTCCTCGAGCGCCTCGCATCGCCAGTAAGTGCCCAGAATGTGCCTCGTATGTGCTACGATTGTATACCCGTCATTCCCAAGCAGCGCTTCTCAGTCTTCTGTCTTTTAAGACCTGAACCCTTTTCTTCTGTTCTTAGCGGCCCCAAAACATCATGAATTAATACTGCTGGTTGAAGATTATGGGTAAAATGTTTCATCGAATAGGAAGACGGAGAAACGCTGCTTAATCTTTCATACGTACTTATAAATTTTCATGCTTACTTGTGTTTCGTGGTTTTGTTTTAGTATAGAAGCACTAGCAAAGATTGGCAAATTTGGTTTACTACAGTTATTAAGAAAGCAGTTAATTCCACGTAGAAGTTTATCTTGCTACTTTGACCTCTTCCATAATAGTGTGTCATGTGTTGATATCTAACGCATAAAATCATGATTAGATAGGAAAAAGTAGCTCATTCTCGGTGGGAGATTTCCAAAATTCAATATACTTGCTTATGCAGCTCAATGCTTAGCTCACTAATCAAAATCTCTTATTTTTTAGTCTTGAAAGTTGGCCTGCACTTACTCTCCAGCATAATAAATCGATAAACGTCAGCCGTTAATTCATTAGTTGGTTGATGATTGTGGGTGAAATTGTAATGGAGATCGGATTTCATGCCATCATGTATATGGTACCATTCTACAGGCCAATATAGTTTTTGTCAACAAATCTTTATTTTCACCCGATAGAAGATATTGCTACTGTAGAACAGTCATGGCATGAGAAACACAGGTCCTTGTACCAGTTTCGTCGCTAAGGCATTGGGAGCATTGATATTATATTGTCACCGATCCAAAAGCTTATTTCGACATATCTCTGCCCAGTACGTAAAATCTGATTTTTATTATTCATGGTTCAGTAATTGGGAATGGTTTCATCTTGTTTCAGGAGGAAATCTAACCCAGAACAACGACAAGAGATCTTCCTCCTATGCCTGGCGGCGATCTTCAAATGTCAGTGTGCCACCATGACTGCCGTGCTACTTTAATTTAGGACAATCTGCATGTTTGCGTTCAGTAAATCATACATTTCCGGGATCTGTCTTCTGTTCCTTTTCAATTAAAGAATCCCTCTTCGGTGTAGACAGTCTCACCGGCTGTGCTCTTCTCGTGCTGTGCTGACGTTGAGGTATGTTCGCTGACTTGATTTTTCTGTGACAAAAGAGCACGCGAACGTTGCTGCAGATTCATCTATGGACTCTCGTGTACATTTTACCATTGATATAAGTGTAAATAGTATATATGTGTACAAATTTTTTTTAATGAACCAATAGAGGTACTCGTGCTGCTAATGAAGAATGACTGTGTTGTTCGTTCTCTTGATTGTTGCTGCTACGGCGTTTTGGTTTTGCGTTCCCAACAATTCTAGGATGCATTTTTACCTCAGCTACACCCGACTCGTAAACCTATGGACTTCTGTTTCATTTGGATCACTTTCTGGCTATCGGTACACATCCGTTGAATTTTAGACACAGTATTGCATGCATTTAACACGAACGATTATTTGGTATGCTCGGAAGAAATGAAAGTAAAATATTCTCTTACCTGGTACGAGTATCAAAGATGACGCCGTGAGCGTATTGATAGTTGTATGCTTGCATGTTTCTGCTAAGCACACCCTTTGCAAATTGAACTAGTACAGCTGCTGTTCTCGATAATTTTGATATGTATTCTGTTATAAAAATTAAACTCGCTCAAACGGTTTTAATTACATCAGTTTTCAATTGCCACAATATCTTTTCGATGGAGCAGCTATACTCGTGTACGTGGGTGTTTGTTAATAACGTCTCTCTTGTGTTCATATTAGCTCATTTATTGTTAAGGTAGTTATTATTTGGAACGTTTCCTGTATTATGCCAAAGTTGAACTCTGTTTCTTGCGTGTGCGGTGTGCCCAAGTTTACCCATAAACAATACTTGCTCCTGCGCCGTATGTTTGAATTTTTGATCTGGAATTGTCATATTAGACGTCAGAGAACTTTGTTACTCAACAAACGACTTCCCTCAATCACGTTTGTAGTAATCGACCTATTTTGTTCCGTTTGTTCATTATATTTAAATAATGGACATTTTGGCAACTATTAAAAACCTTCATTTGTAATAGAGCTTATCCTGCGAAAGCTTCTTTTATTCTATCAGCCGAATGTATGATACACTAGGAACAAATTAGCAAAAGTTTCGCGACGTTTGAATTATTTTCTTCCCGCTGCTTCTGAACGCTCTTGCCATACCTTCTTTCATATTCGTTGCCTCGTATCGGCATAACTTGATTACAGCAGAGATAAAATTGTTCTACGAGTTGTGATATAAAATTGTCGTCACAGCTCATTTTCTTGTTTAATTTTTCCGGCGAAAAATAATGGTGTTGAATTATTTTGGGTTTGTTTATTATGCCAGTAAGCCGCAGATTCAGCTAGCAGAATAGAATATGGAACTTGCATGACGAACATTGGATACAATATACTTGTTAACCTCGTTCTACCAGTTGCGGCCGCATGTGTTTGTACTATAGTTATTCAGTACTTGCAAGATTAATATTGAGAGGAATTGCATCGCACTTTCACTAGCACACTACAGCCCAAGTGCTTGCTGCTACAACCAATATACTGTAAAGTGAACTGTTACTCTATTGTAATATACTGTAAGCTATTGGTGAGGTGACGGGACTGGTTGTTACCGTGATCCTCGGAGTCTCCCCCAAGAGTGCAACTTCATTTTCTAATATATTGAATAAGATTCCATAATAAAATTTGTCTACAGTTTGCTTCTCAATTAACATTTGCCAGTCTTCACTAGGTTTCAATATCTATTGTGGCTCATATGAAAAAGTATGAATCGATTGGCGCTGGGTTAAGGGGACTTATTATTGGTGAAATAGTATTTTTTATTACATAAATCTATACGGTTAAGTGCGTAAGTTTTCTAGAGCAGCGGATATCCCGAAGCTACAACAAGCACAGACTTCGATGATTGTCAGCTAGTCTATTACTACGCAATTTGAGAAGAACCTGCTTCATTCATAATTGTCACATCGCCATAAGTTAAAAAAAATGCTCAAGTCGTAGCATTGCCACTTGCCTGCAGAAGAAGCATCCAATTTGATCACTAACGAAAAAGTATGCTTACAATTAGAACGATCTAAAAATGTTGATCAACGAAAGAGATTTAATTTTAAATTCTTTTACTATTTTATTAGCATTTTCGGGATTTGATTTATGTTCATCTTCAATGTGACTTGCGCTTTTTCATGAATTGCAGTGGGAAACGCGGTTTATACCAATGGATTTAACAGGACAATGTCTTAGGCAATCGTTGAGGGAGATGTCATGGAAATATAGGACGGCAAGATGGTTGAGGACGAAGAGAGCACGGGAATCTAAAATGCCAGTGGCAAAATAGAACCTAGGTTCTTTTATTTATCTACCTCGACGCGAAAATTCCCTATCAAAAGGCATATCTTTCCTTGTAATACATTCCGAGCATTATATTATCTGGTGAGATAGTCAGCTCTTGAACACACTACCAACTACAGCCGTTGCATTCAATTGTAAAACTTCAATGAAAACTTTTCGCAGCCCATAACAGAATAAAGAACAATCAACCATCTAAATGTTACAGGGAGCAGTGTTTTCTGATATTTGTTCAACGAACCTGAAAAAGCGTGCACATCAGGAGCTATTCATAAACACATCTCACGCTTAGTCCTAAAAAAGAAGCCCGGAATAGTGTCGTCATAATTTTCAACGGACTGAAGACCGACAAGATTACTTTAACTAGACAGATTCAGTTCAGAGCCCTCAGCTATCGTAAAACGGAACTTTCATGCGTCATTTGTTCGCTACGCTGAAATGCACGTCTTAATAGACGAAACAAGGACCAGCCATCTCGGAGAAAAGTTGAATAATAGATTTGCCCAGTAAATTATTTTTACGAAGTCAACACTTACAAGGCGTGTGACCACTGCTGGAGAATACATTAAAATTTAAAAGCAAAGAAAATGCCAAGAAAATTTAGCATACGTGACAGGAAAACGTATGGCAAGTACGCTCTACGTGACTCCACAATTTTAGAGTAACAGTAAATTTTTAGGCTAAACCTGGGTTTAAATAATACCCTCGGCCCATATCCTCTTCCAAATAGTTAATAGATAGAATTGCATGTATTTTTACTTCACCCATTACCAATCAGTCCATTTATTGTAAACTTTATGAATTTTACTCGTGAACCTTCGACGGAGCAATTATTTCATTCAGGTGCAAGTTTTCCAGAACTGATGATGGTGTTGGTTTCCACAGCGTTTTAAGTTAAGTATGCTGAATTTTCTTTACTTTTATCGAATTCGCGATTTAAGCAACCAAGTTATCTGAATAAATAGAAGAAAACTTGGCTAATTGAAATTAACTCGTTTGTACTCTGCTCCAGCTGACATCTGTCGCAATTGATTGCATCACCGGTCATAAGGTTTACCTCAGTCCTTCACCGCTGATCGCGCTGTAACCATTTACACTTTTATGCTGTTTCTTATCAATATGCTACCTTGCTTTTTAAACTTATTTATCCATTTAACAACACTCGCACGATTCTTCACATATTACAACACATGCGTTTAGCTTAGGTTAATTTTACCGACGTGCATTTTTACAAACTTTTAAAAACGTGAAAGAGAAGCGAGACCAAATGAGACGAACACAATAATAATGATCCTCTCAAGAAAGTACCTAAATTATAGGATTGTTTGATAAAAAAAACAATACGATGAACATCGGCCTGCCTAATATTATTAAAAATTCTACCGATCACCATTCTACGTGCAAACCCAACTTAATCCCGTCTTCCGCAAGACTAAATACGAAAACTAATTCTCCTCGTTATCAAACCATAAAATATCATAGAACAGGGTCGAACACAAATTTAAATACAACCTAGTGCAAATTTAAACCACTTTCCACCATTGAAAAGTTCGATTCCCTACCTTGTCAATTCATCTGCTTATCGCAGTGGAGTTAATGTGAAAAACATGAAATCATGAACGAAAGTAAAAAGTTGACATATGAACACCGCAATTAAAATTATATGGTCAATAATTTTAGAAGACTGATGTAGGGAAGAACATCGACTCACGTATTGAAACCCAGTTAGGGACAAAACAATCTGAAAACAGCGATCAGCAACTACAACATTCAGAAACACCAAAAATGGGGAGCTAATCCGCTCAACCAAGCGAGGAATAAATTATGGTGGTGCACGATGGCTCTCAAATTGCGTAGTTCATGATAGAACGTGAAAGTTTAACGAAAGTGTGCATAAAACGCAGAAATTGGGGAAACTTTTCAGCGGTTGTAAAGCGATGAATTAAATCATAAAGGCGGTAAAAATCATAAGAGATCAGCGCGACAATCTTCATGAACACCACTGGCACAGTGAGGCTTAAAATACAGCTTAACATTATAATCATTAAAACTGATCAGCAGTGAGCATCAAGTAACTTCGCACTTGGATAAAAAAAAGGGTAAATTGGTCCACAAAAAACATCAGAAAATCGGAAGAAGAAATTATAGCATCGGTAAAATTCGATGCNTCAGCAGTGAGCATCAAGTAACTTCGCACTTGGATAAAAAAAAGGGTAAATTGGTCCACAAAAAACATCAGAAAAATCGGAAGAAGAAATTATAGCATCGGTAAAATTCGATGCAACTTCGCTTGGCTAGTAGTTTCTTCGGTAAAATTGCATTTAAATTTGGTAAAATTGCATTTAAATTTGGTAAAATTCCATTTAAATTTGGTAAAATTGCATTTAAATTTTCTAAAGTTTCATTACAATTTAGTTGAATTTCATTCGAAAGTTAGTAACATTGCATGCGTCATGGCCGCGAATGCTCACAATTCACAAGTTCGAATTTTTCTTGAACTTCATTCTTCATCTTGGAACGTTACTTAAGCGCTGTACCTTTGTCACTTGCAATAAATAAAGAACGAGCATTTGTGACAATTATTTTATCGCAGTTATTCTTCATTCGGGGAACAACATTCGTCGTACAATGATTGCTTTGTATAGCGTCGTTAGTGAATTTAAAGTTTTCGTTCTGGAACATGGTGGTAATCTGAAAATTCAGACAACTTGAAGAAGGAATGAAGTACCGGAAATTAGAAGCTTAGCGAACGCTGCAGGTAAATATTACAAATCGCTGCATTAAAACACCCCATTGAATGGAGGAGGTGGAGGGCTAAAGTAATAACCAATACAGCAGATCAAAGGAGTTCTTCAGCACACGTGTGGAATAAAATGAACTGAATGTATTAAATGTCCAGAACATCAGTTCGGTATCTGCATTATGTCAACTGAATTGGGACGTCAACAAGCAACATGATCTTAATTAATATACAACATCAAACGGAGACGTCAAATTCAAATTCTCCCCAGTGCTTGGAAAAATAACCCCAAGCATCAACGAGGTAACGTACCAACATCTCAGAGAGAAGAAGTTTTAGTGAGCATTTTAGTGATTTGCTTATCGGTATCGTCGGCTCGTTCCATTTGCTTGTGATACTTCTGATAGCACGGCACAATGCAGAGATTTGTCCGACATTCTGGACAATGATATTTGGTTTTTCTCCTCTGAATGCGGCCGTGGTCGTCAGTGGAGTTCCAGCAAAAGTTGCAACCTAGCGCCGGGCCATCGCGCAGAGCGAGACGGTGGCCACTGGCTGGAGGCAGAGAAGATAGCGACGAGTAGCTGCTCATGTGAGATGACACACCGAATGACGATGAAGCTGGAGACGAGGAGGACGAAGAAGTATGGGGCAGCATGCGAGGGCTGCCGTCCATGCCAGCGTCCTGTGCATTAGGTATGAATTAGTCAAATCGAGTACCAATTCATCATATTAATATTGGGGGTGGACTGGATTATGCCCCTCTGGGCAGCCACTTCTATTTTAATGACACGGTGATATTGAATTCCAAAATTATTTCTTTTTAG
>JALHKN010600754.1:0-11569 GCA_039513755.1 Hyalella sp. 3TK10
CATACGTAAATCCAATCTTGTTCTACCTACAGACGTGGAAGTGGCGCTAGTGTGGAAGATGCCTGGGAGGAGTCTGGGACGGAGTCATGGAGTAGATTCATGATCTTTCTAGTTGAATAAATTGAATAATTCATTGTCCTTACTTCATATCATTTTCCTCGTAAATTAGTGCACGATGGCTTACAACAGCAAATCGGATACTCCAATTGTACGTGGCTACTTCTGACCCTTCTGAAACATTGAAAACCATTGTGTTGTTTATCATGAAGGTATATGCAACAAGCTGGTTTGGAATAAAACGTAATTCTTCTTCCCATGAGAGTGCGTAATCTCTTCAAGACGGTGCAATCACTGCACCAAATGAATCAAGAAACTAAAGATATTGTTGATCCCATCATTCAAAGAAAAGCGTATTTTTCACATGTGGAAAACATTCTACTCTGTATGCTGCAAGATGAAAAAATCACGTGAGAGAACTGGCATGGAGGAGAATAAAAAATGCGGGAAGAAATAATCGAGAAAAATCAGTCAGAACTTTAAAAATACCAGAACCAAACTTTGAAGCTGACGAATATATCAGTCTCATCAATTGGGATCAATCCGTTGTGACAGAACCTCCATTGACGAAGAGGTTCTCGGATGATCAAATAGAAAATTTCATCAAGCAACCACATGGGTTGGATATTCTAAAGTTCCCTTGTCACACACAAGCAGTGGGAAGATGCGTCAAACTCGTTATTCAAGCGTCACTAGCAGTTTGTAGAGAACACCAGCGGGACGGCTACATAAGGAATGTAATCGAGTCCAGAAGAGAAATGCCATCATTCGACACCATGCAAGAAAGACTTTTGTCGTTATAAACGTTTCGCTAAAAGTCTGCATCAGAGGAAAAATATTTGTTCCAGTGTCTACATTTAACTGTTGTGTGGGAACTTTATTATGATTTTCTACAAAATTGTTTAATTAAATTTAATGAAATTAGAATTCAAGGCTATACTTTACTGAAAATAAACTTTTTAAAATGTTCAATCGATTCAATATACCGAGTGAAATGTTAATTTACTGATGTGCTAAGTTGTGGTTCAAAATTACATGGATAAAATTGTTAAATTCTTACGTTTTTTTACTATTCCTCTGGAAAAGCTTGTATGACACTATTTTTGCCGTCTCAGATTTGTACTCGATTGTTTTTTATGTTAAGTCCATCAAAAAATGTGACTGGGAAAATTAAATCCAAAGCATATCGGAAGACGCCCCTTTTTTCAATCCATGTCTTATTATTTACAGCGCTCTAATATGCCGCCGCGTAAGAAGCTGGAAGAACCTCTTAGCATCAATTGTCTTATTCAACATTTTGCTTAATATTTCATAATTTAGTAGTGGATATATATTCGGGAGGTTTCAACTCAATATTCATTTTCAACTCTCGGAAATTGAACAATTAAGTCAAAATTACGCTGAAAATAACATTTTTCAAATTTCCAGTGTCATTGCGGCAACTCTCAAAATGGTTTGATTGGAAAATGCTTCGAAGGGGATTTATTTGGCGCTTGTCCGCAAAAAAAAATCCTAGTCGGGAAGTGAATTTCCAAAAAAAGTTGTTTTTCGCTCCACCCTAGTGAGTAGGCCTTGTGGAGACCGTTTGTAGACAGTGTGTAGACCGTGAGCAGCCCGTGTGTAGACATGTGTAAAAGTGTGCAGACCGTGTGTGGACCATGTGTAGGTAGAGCTTGTGTATACCGTGTGTAGATCGTGAATGGACCGTGTGTAGACTGTGTGTAGACTGTGTTCAGAATGTGTGCAAACCGTGTGTAGACTATGTTCAGACTATGTGCACACCGTGTATAGACCGTGAGAAGACTTGTGTGTAGTTTTGTGAGTAGACAATTTTTAGACTGTATGTAGACTGTATACAGACCGTTTGCAGATTGTTTGTAGACCGTTTGTAGGCCATGTGTAGAACGTGTGTAGACCGTGTGTGACTGTGTGCAGGCTGTGTGTAGACCTTGTGTTTATCGTGTGTAGACTTGTGTGTAGATTTGTATGAAGTCTTGGGTGTAGACCGTGTGGAAAGCGCTTGTAGACCGTGTGCAGATCGTGTGCAGAACGTGTGTACAACGTAGGTAGACCGTGTGTAGACCATGTGTAGACCTTGTGTTACCCGTGTGTAGACTTGAGTGTAGACTTGTATGTAGTCGTGTGCGTAGACCATTTGTAGACCGTATGTAGACAGTGTGCAGACCGTGTGCAGACCGTGTGCAGACTGTGTGTATGCCGTGTGTATACATGTGCGTATTCTTGTGTGTAGTCTTGTGTGTAGACCGTATGAAGACTGTGTGGAGACCGTTTGCATACCGTGTGCGGACCGTTTACAGACTGTTTGTAGTCCTTTTGTAGACCGTGTGTATACCGGGTGTATATAGAAGTTTTGAAGGCTGTGTGGAGACCCTGTGTAGACCGTTTGTATACCGTGTGGAGACCGTTTGTAGACCGTTTGCAGACCGTTTGTTGACCGTGAGTAGATCGTGAGTAGACAAAGTGGAGACCACGTGGAGACTCTGTGGAGACCGTGTGCAGTCCGTGTGTAGACCGTGTGTAGAAAGTCTGTAGAACGTGTGTGGAACGTGTGTAAAACATGTGTAGACCGTGTGCAGGCCGCGTGAAGACCGTGTGAAGACCGTGTTTACCGTATGTAGGTAGATCTTGTGTATACCGTGTGTATACCGTGTATAGACCCTGTATAGACCGTGTGTAGACCCTGTATAGACCGTGTGTAGACGGTGTGTAGCCTGTGTTCAGACTTGTTCAGAATGTGTGCAAACCGTGCGTAGACCGTTTGTAGAGCGTGTTTTGACCGTGTGTACGCCGTGTGTAGACCGATTGTAGAATGTGTTAAGACAGTGTGTAGATCGTGTTAGCAAACCGTTGGTGTGGATCGAGTATTGACAGAGTGAAGATCGGTTACAGACCGTATGCTGAATGTCCATGGACCGTATGGAGACCGGTCTGCGGACAGAACATGTGCAGAACAAGCCTTTATATATAGCTTGTTTCAAATCATGCCGCTATATAGAATTTCCAGACCCAGCCCGTATCCAAACCTAGCCTGTAGGAATAACTTTTGCATGTGGCTTTAGTTAGATAACTGTGTTGCGCAATGTGTTGATGAGGAAGTCGACGTTTTTATTCGTGCTTACGCAATGTATTATGGTAAGGCGACGTACGAAGCCCCATTTAAAAATTTTTTACAGTGGTTTCGTTAATATTTTGATGAAATCCATATTTTCTGGCATAAATACTTGTTCTTTTTCTTTCTTCGCTTCTGAAGAGCTATGTGTAGAGGTTTCATTTCTTCTTGAACGCTACTCGTTTATGATGATGTCCTGCTTAACAGGGCTCTTGTATATTATTAAACGCAACTTCTAGAGGATGATATCCTGCAATAGCGTTCGTGCCACGTAGTTTTATAGTGTTTTTCAATACATCATATGGTTGTTTCCCTCCTTCATTTGCCACAATTTTAATGATTTGTAAATTTCAGAAATTTTTGATATCAAGCCCCTCTACCTTGTTGGTGATGACAATTCTTTGACTTTCGGTGAGAGATAGCTTGATAGCTGATGCGCTAGCGAACCTTTGTACTACTACTACTACTACTTACTTCTCACACAATTCTGCTTCCGGTAGCACCTAGCCGAGATTAAGAACTTTCATCTACCTAATAAATGTCATATTTATGGTGTGTTTTCATATATTTGTGTATGCATACATTTGAATGGAAATGCCATTTATTTCATAGATTAGAAGCACCAATCTCGGATCTATATATGTAATATATGTATAGCCGAGATTGGTGCCAATCATCCATGAAATAAGCGCCATATTTCATTCATATTAATAATTTACAAATATATGATTACACAACAGAAATATGACATTTATTTGGTAGTTAAAAGCCCTTAATCTCGGCTAAGTGCTTCTGGAAGCATTTTTTATAATTTATTGCAAGAGGTGGCCATCGAAAGCGAAGGCCATTTATTGGTGGAAGAAGAGTTCTATTCGAAGAGTGGCCATCGGCACGTTATAGGGGTGTTATAGGTCGAACACGCCATCGATGCTCCACCGATAGCGTCCGCCTATAGCCACCAATACGACATCGGTGCTCCACCTTTAATCATTATTTGGGATGCTGTGTCACTGAAGTATAATTTCGTATTTTAGGACATGCTCCCATGTGGACAAAACTCATATTTTTCCGGCGCAGCTTACAAGGCCAAAAAGCATAAACCAATACCTTTCACGTCTCAGACTTAATTATGTATCCCTGACAACTGAGTTGACAGCAGCAGTATCCTACACGGAGCCACGTACGTACTCCAGAAACGAAAACAAATATTTTTGCCCAACGACGGAGGAGTAATTAAAATTGTCACGAATAAGTCAATAGACATCAAGTGCTGAATAAGCTGCTTTAATTCAGTAGAAGCCAAGACACTTGTGAATAATCAAGACTTTCTGAATGCAAATCTATCACCACTCACGAGGCTTTGAAAATTGTTTCGAGTCCCCACAATTACTGGAAGTTCATGGGTTTTTATGGAAATCTTCCGAGCGTGAGTCGACTCTCTTAACCGTTATTTTTAATCTACAACAGGGCCGCGTCAGGCGTGTATTGAATCAAATGGTATACGAGGCTAGTTGTCAGTCGTGTTACCTGCACTTTATGTTATGCCCATGGCATTTCTCCACTATTATTTTGCCTGCCATTTAAACAACAAAGGGAGTTACAGTCCCAAATTTTACTTGTATTCGTGATGAAATTCATGTATATATTGATAACAATTTATATGCACAGAGGAAGGTGCTTCATAACATTAATAAAAGCTTTTGGTGCTCTTTGCTTTGAAAACGCCGATTTCTCATTGTAATTTTTCTTATCTTACCACTTATATTTTATTCGAAGTGAAAGTCCCATTTAAATAAATTTCATGATGACCATTCGAATCAGATTATATTCAACTTTGGCCCCCGACAACCGCCCTCATCCATGTGCATACTTGGAGATGAAATTTCATGATCTTGAAGTCGAATGTAGGTGATAAATAATTTCTAAGGCAACAAAATGTGGGGCGTAAGATTTGGATTATAAAAAGAGAAATGTTATAATTGACATGATAAAATAACATCGATGAATTCGTCGGATGGTTCATCTGGGTTCATATTTTCGCCTGATGGTTAAATTATATCAAAGTTTACAACACTAAATTGTGGTAGCGCAGAATTGCATTTCGTTGATCATAATTCACGTTCATGACATAAAATGAACAGTAAAGATCTTAAAAAACCGTTGAGAGGTTTGAAGGGATGTGGCTGTTTTTCAGTGTTTAATTTTATGCCCTTCATCATATATAACATATTGTATCATTTTCAAGTGGATTGAAACACAGGCGAGTTCTTGATTGTAATCGTGGGTTGGAGCAGAACATGTTTAAATCTCATGAACAATAAGAGGATGCACCAACAACAAGGTTGACAAACATTGAGGTCTTGGACCGAAAATGAGGTGGTTGACCAACACCTGCAAATGATAGTTTAGATGAATATTCCATATGACAGCAGAATCATACATCATTGTATTTACAAATAGTAATATGAAGAGTTATCTAAGTAGGCATTAACATGACAAACTGAAAGCTTTGAATTCTGATCCTATGATTTGAGTAAATCGATTATGAATAATATAAGCTCTATTCACATCAGTATTCCTTCAACACATGCTCTAGGATTTAGATACTTATGAGAGACACGTGTCGCCATTCAAGTTATATTAGTTTATTGAGATTTCAACATTGGATTTCATGAATGTGATGTTTACCTCAAGTTGATATTTACGACAGTTGATAATCATGATGGTATCATGAATGATATTTATTAACATTCAACAATGATATCAGGGTTGCGATTTTATATTAGACTCTTATATTCATATGAGACGTGGCCACTACAGGTGGTTGTGCTCACGGTGAAGTAAGCGAGATACCGGATTTGAGTAACAGTAACGATTCTGAGGGTTCGTTGACAGCTTCCAACTGCACGTATTGACTTTGCTGTGGAATTACTCGCTTGATAGGGACGACGACGAACTCAGTATGAAAATACCGTGCTGGGAGCTTTTTGTCTTTTGAGTCGTGCTGTTTTTGCGGGAGGGAAAGCGATATATGCGCATCGTAACTTTTTCCTAAAAAACTATTCTTTCTCATTTGAGGTAAATTTACATCTTTTACATTAGTAAACAGCGAAAAAAATGCTTAGATAGTTTCCCATCTCATAAAAGAAAAACACTCACTTTGGAAACCTGCGGACAAGCTTATAAGTTTATACAGGATTACAATGCAACTTTTTATGTATTTTTTCTCGTTGAGAGCCATTTTAAAAACTAGTTATATCCGAAATATGGTTTGGTATATGCGAATGTAAATATTTAATTTCGAAACGTACTTACATTTTTCTCACGAATTGTCATTGGCACGGTCGATTTGTTTCCCTCCTTCGCTCAACAAATGCATTTTTTTTTGCATTTACTCGCAGCAAGCAAATGTTCGAGCGATTCGTGTGGCATCTCAGTTCACTAAAAATCTATGTTATTTTTCAAACATTGAATTGAGTCACAAGGATTAAATTTAGTACTAGTCTGTTGGTTAATCAAATTTAGATAACAAAATACAATCCAATAGTTCAGCATTAATTCGAATACTTATCCATAGATGTTCTTCTTGCTCAGTTCGAGAATAACAAAATGAAATGTGGAATTGAATTAAGAATCTATTGCTATGTTATAAAGCACATCATTGACAACTTGTCTCTTCTATCAGCCTGTTCGCATTGACTCTTGACAAGGACTTGTCAGACATGAAGAACTATCTTCCTAACGGCATATTTCCTCTTGTCAAAGCGTCACTCAAACTCACCGCCCACGCACAAATTTCACGGAGATATAAACCTCAACACGCGGAGCTGCAACCATCAGTTCTGCCTGCTTTTAACGACGCAACAGTTCCATATCCTAGTAAGTTTGGCACGCTTGGGCTGAAGTACAGCAAAGTTATTCCATTTACTTATATATTTAAATTTCTGAAGTGCCATGAAATATTTGTCTCGGATAGATAATATGGAATTTTAATGTGATAATGATATATATTATTTTCTCATGCTATGTTGCAATATACTTTTGTAATTGTGGTGGACATTTCATGATCGAGGGAAATTTATTTGTCTAAGATTACTGTGAGAGTTACTCACATAAATCGTAACGGGTTTCGTGCAGGTAATCTCGAAGTATGATAGCAACTGGATATCACGATTCTGGGGCGGTTTAATAGCTAACACGTGTAACTCTCTGTGTTACTTTAGTGATACGGATAGCTATTGGCTAACAGCCTCTGTGAACAAATTGTACTTCTCTGTGTAAAAATTGCATCCGCTGACTCGGTTGTTCGTCCAGATTGAAATAAATTAAAATTCGGTGTTAATCGACTAGCAATCCTACCTTTTTAGTGCCTCAAACAATCAGGATTATTCAATGTGTCTTTTGCCTCAGTGACAATTTAGTCGTAGGATTGCCACTGAGAACAAATTTGAAGGTATTTTAAGCAATAACGATTAACTCGCTGCTTGCGCAAACAATGCGAATAACAACGGTAAACCAACTTTGCAGACAAGCTTCATTAATTTTTCTAGGCATTACGTCTGGTGACTTGGCTGTTCATTTAGGCCTAAAGTAATCGTTAGTCAGAGTTACGCTCCACAGCTAAGCAACTTATTTTGAGCAAATCCAAGTAAATTCCGTAGCTATTCGAACGATCGTGATTACACCAGGCAAACTGCCTTAAGAGTCATCAAGCCTGAGGATTGCTAATGAAAACACGTGTTAGACGACCCAGATAACTTATTGCAAACCATCCAGTCATTTTGAATTTATTTGCGTCAGCTCGAGATGGCATCAGTGAAGGCATCCCTGCTGTGCGTTCTGCTGCTAGCCGCTGTGGCTTGCGCGGAGTTTCCCCACCATCAGAAGGCATGGCTTGCTTATTTTAATTATAATTAATGCCTTTTTTTGTAACTTTGAACCTTGTGGTACATCATTTTCTTCTCATATAAAAGTAGTGATAACAATAAATTGATTGATAGGCTATGAGTACTGATGTACTCATAAGTATTATACAATACACCCATCCCCTTCTATGAAATATTTGTTTGCTCACTTAGACGTTCAAATTCTTTGTTTTTCGTTTTTTTACAGGAAGCGGCCCTGCATAACAATAATGACCTTGCTGGGACTGGCATAGCTCGTGCTGACAGTGCTGACGTTGATGAGGCTGACGCTGGTGAGTTAAGATAAAATGCTTCGAAACATGTGAATGTTGTTATTCAAATCTTATTAGGCCTACAAATTAAGTGGAACGTAACCTGAATGTCAAGTAGGATTATCTCTGAAAATGCAAATCGTATCTAATGGTTAAAAAAAGAAAAATGAATTCCCTTTGAGACAAGCAATTTCAACATGGAACATTTTGGAATCGTCATCTCTCCACAAAGGGAAAAAACGTCCCAAAATATGATGGATGTCAGGTTGTATTACCTCTGATGAGTTCAATTTTAGCTAAAGAACATAAAACGCATGATGATCGCCTAGTCATTCCAACACTGAAAATTTAGGAACCGTTTGATCTCTATACGCAGAGTGAAAGCTTTCTGAGGGCACAATCAACGCGTAATCGTGTAGCACTGTCCTCGCAGCGCGCAATGTCAGAGTTGCGGTCTCATTTGCAGTAATGAGAATGAATTTTTCTCCTTTCCTCATTTCAGAATCAAGATTCTTCTTCTGCCCCTATTATTACTTCTGCTACAGCGGGGTATGTCATCAACATTTATCTATAATTTGATGAAGGTCTCTGAAATATTGTCGACTCGTGTGTTTGACGATCCCATAATGACATCCAATAATGTTATCCCTAGTACTATGTATATTACTATGTTATCCTTAGTTCTTACTTAGTTATTTAACAGAGTAAATAGTTCTATTTTCCAATACTTGTAGAGATATCTTCCCTATATTGCGGTGGGTTCCACACAGTTCCGGTGAAGTGGATGCAATCCCTTCGACTAATTATTATTATATGTCATTTTTTGGTGTATTTTTCAAAATGCATCATGGCCTTCAGAAAAATATGATGGACTCTGGTGAAATTAGAGACTCATGAACAACACAAGCGTATGATAATAATAGTACTTCTGACGATATAATGGGTAATAAATTTACTCACTACGGTAGAGATTCAACGTCTGTTATTGCAACCCTTAAGAGATGCTTACAATAGTTTCATGCCATAATCATTGAATGCCGATGGAAGGTTTTCAACGAGGTAATGATTGATGAATTTTTCATTTGCAGTGGGGAATTTACGACTACAATTGCTATTGGAACGAGATATGTTATATTACATCCTACTACTACTACCCCTGTTACCTGTGCTGCTGCGTTCGGTACTTCTAGTGGAACTATTGCAGTGGTACATGAGTGGTTCAGCAAGCCTTGGTGCTACCACACCGCCATACAATGGAAACTTGGACTGCTCATTGCTACCTACCATCGACTTACTTCGGGCGACTTTCTTTCTTTGGATTACCTCTGGCTTGTTACTGCTTCAAAAACGCATTAAAAATGAACTTAAATCGTGTTTTATTGGCTTACGTTGACTTCCCAACCATCATCTCTGAATGACCCTTCGTAAAATACCATTCCGATTGAAACAAAATATTTACAGTTTAAATTTTCCTCGTTGGAAAGTTACTGAATTATTTTCAAATCCCGACACATCTCTATGAATTCGCCAGCTAAGATTTATAGACACAGATAGGCCTTTTCTAAATTTTGACCTTCAGGATATTCAGCCCCCGGCGCAAGTCGTCGAGTCTCAAGATCACGGATCACGCTCGTGAGCTTCGAGATCGTGATCTAGTTCATCTGTGATTACGGTGACTCATCTGCATATTCCTAACATTTCTATTTGGATGCAATATTTCCCTCATCGATGCATTGGCCTGGTAAAAACTAAAAATTAAATAACGGAGATGACATGCCTAGTGACTCGGAAGCGCAGGAAGTCAATAATAGAGCCAGAAAGTTTGTTTAAGTTTCGGATGAATATTTTACTCACAATGACTGAGGTTTAGCATGCAGGTAAAATATCGTGCGTTTAAAGTGTTCGAACAAAAACATTCATATGTAATAGACAACATCCGTTAAAATTTGTTGATTAGATTGCAGGCTGGAACGTAGATCTATTTCGGTAATTCAATATATTGTGAAGTTGTTTGGACCGTCGCGGACTTACGCCGGGGAGACTTCAGGCAAAGAAGTCGGTATCGATAAAACGGTATATTATATTACTAAAACCGGACTCCTTAGTGGATAACTGAACGTTCCTCCCCTAACCTAACCCAAGCGAGCCTGTAGGAAACACGTATCATATAAATAATAGGTTCAGTAAAAAACCATATACCCTTACATCATCCCTGAAAATAAATAAATAAATAATGTGTGTGCATTATACGATCATGATTATCAACCTTCTTAAATATTGATATTAAAATAAATTTTCATTGTAAATCCAAATCGTGAGACTCTCTAAAATAAATAACATTCGGTCTTCAAGCGCGGTCCTCTGTTAAATCGCTTCTGAGCTGGCTGCTGTAGCGACAACATCTGGAGTGAGAGACTAACTAGAAATAACGCGCGTTACTTCAAATNTACAAATTGAGGACACATACTTTATGAATGTCAAATGATACTCAAACGATAGAATCAAAATTAGAGTTTACGACGTTTATTCATGTGAAGAGGCTGCTTGCTGGATTTGTTTAAGAATTTAGTTTACTTTATAGCTCCCTGATTTATCATGAATTTAATCATCATTGGTTGTCTATAGTTTGGTCAAACGCAGGAAAGAAGAACACAACTCTTGGCTTCTGGGTTTTGTTGTGATGTGCAGAACTTGTAAGTAGAAGGCCGACTAACAGTTACAGTGTTCGAGTTTCAGAGAGTAGACCAAGGCCAAACACCCCTGAGACTTCAATTAGAGCCTACGCGTTTCGGATGTCGCCGCGAGAACCATAAGGTTGTTTCGTTCCATAGACGTTCCCACAGATTGAGTTTACGCATGGAATTTATTCCAATTTAAATGTTTTTAAGAAAGTTGATATGTGTGAAGGAATACAATTATTGTATTTATCTATTTTCCAGAGTGATATCGGGAATATGATTTTATTTGAAATGTATATTTATTTACTCGCGGTTCACCACAATGCTTCACGCCCAAGAAGCTGAGCTTGATAATATATATATATATATATATAAATCGACTAAAATCCAGACATTTCAATATATGATTAGTATGGCGTGTTAAACGGACAAATTAATGAATAAGAATTAATGTGCTCTGATAGTTTTAAATTACGTAGAAAGCTTCCAGCAAGTGGCCTGAATTTTTTCGGGTGGTGAAAATGCGTC
>JALHKN010601270.1:0-10545 GCA_039513755.1 Hyalella sp. 3TK10
TTAAACTTGCTAGAGTGGTGCAACATGCAGCACAATGTCAACGGAAGAACAACTGCATGACGGGATGAAACTACAAGCACCGCATATTTTCTTTTTGTTTCCAGTCGCCCGAGTGAAGTCAGAGAAGCACGTGGCACGCAGATATATATACGAAGGCCTTCATATGCACCACACTCAGGACTTCTTGCAGTGCGTCAGTCAGCTTTGGCCATAAATTGTGCGCTATTTTGTTTTTGTTGCGCCTTTGAGGAGCTCTCTCCTGAAGCGAGAATGTCTGTCTGGCAAAAAAGCAAACGCCGCTGTGCCTGTTTTTTACGAGTGTCGGCGCCTTTGCTTCTGACTAACTCCATATTTTCTCCTCCTAAACAGATTCTTGTAGAACCATTTTTGTGCGACACTTGAGTAGGAAAAAATCGCCGTCGCCCAAATCTTCACGTTAATTTTTTTCCTTGAGGATGCCGCCGTGCCATAACAATCCTTGTGTCGTTCCCAGCTCTCGTTGGTGGAAATTGCTTCTCTGCAGGAATGCTCGCTTCGCTGCCGACCACCTACCTTATTTATTTATACATGCTCCACTATACAGCAGCCATGTTTTAATCTGTATTTTCTACAGTGTGCGTAGCCCTCTACTTGAATTTCCATAAAAGTCTTGTGCTGTTAAACACAGTTTGCAACGCTAGCCTAACACCTTGTTGTCTGCAGCAAAATCCCCAACAAAAACAGAAGCTCAGAGTGATATTTACGCAAGTCTTTCTCATGCTGGAGGGAGAGTGAGTGGTGCGACACGAGCAAGTGCGTGTGCGTTGGTGAGTCGTCTCTTTAATTTTACTTCTCAGGCTGAAAAATTTGTCTTCGTTTGCATAATGTCATTTCTACCTGAATTGTGAATTAATTGAGCAGAAATGATCCTTTAAAGTTGAAGACTAAATGGTAAATTTGTTCTGTTATCCAAAACGTTACTCGTACTTGAAATAAATCGGGCAGGGAAGAATTGATGGTTATATACAATGTATAAAATTGCTGTCCTGTTGTACCGTGTGACTGAAATAATTTGCACCGAACATAAATACAAATATACAATTTTTATTCATTACATACTGCTTAATGCTTGAGAATGTGTACAATTCAATTTTACGTAAGAAATTTTGCACGTGAGAGGAAGGAAACCTTACCTTGATGAATGATGATTCGTGAACCTCAAAAATGGGCGATTATAGAGTAAAATACAATATAATTTACATACGCTTAACTAAGCCTTGCTGAATTTTAGATTGGTTTCCTTGGAAGCTGTTCCATTGTTTTATTGTATTCGAAGTGACCGGTTAGCGTGACTCAGAGGTCCAATTAGGCAAAACCGACGTGTACACCGGAAATCGGTAATCTCGGAAATGATATCTCGTAAGATCTCGAGCTGGCTAAGCCACGTCGCATAAGCCTCTTTCCCTCAGTCTTGGATGTTAGAATGATTGCCAAGCTGAGCTCAAACCACGAGCGAAGGCTTTGACATTTCGCGAAATATCACTCGACGGAGAGAGCGCTAGCTAGTGTGGACGTTCCTTTAGATGCCAAGCTCGGTTCTCATCAAAGAAAGTAACGGCGTAATTTGCATCGTAGGCTTTCGTTGTTGCTATTGTACCCAAGATGCGAGACTGAGCGTTATCTCAACGCCCATCTCGTGTCTGCATACACCGAGACAGAGTGCGCATGAGCAGGAGATGCCGGCTGCGTCCTCGTACATTTAACTCTTCAGTGCTTAAGAGGACAAATACGTCATATAATTCATAATATTATTCCTTCCTGAATTTGAAATACATCGGCCAGTAAAGGGTTTACAGTCTGCCAACTGGGAATAAATACGTTAACGGAATAAATACGTTAATAAATCCGGTGGAAATTATTTCACTAAGCCACCTAAATTTAACTATTTCAGAAAAAATTTAAAATTAATTATTGTTTTCGTAAAGTTTATCCAACCTTCTTACCGAGTAGGAGTATTAAAATAAACACAAGAAGATTTCACTGTCGGCTGCTGCCAAAAATAACCCGATCTTATGAGCGTGTTCTACCTATATCAAACTAATCTGTCAGACGGAGAGAGAAAGAGTGGTCCATCTTGACGATCACTGGAGACACTGAGCCCATTTCACGACAGCTCTGAAGAGCAAAGAAAGTTGGGTTCTACCTCCAGCCAATAGCTGGCCTAGAGGTCGCAACTTGCTACTTTATGCTACATTCTCGAAGCACTGGGAGGATAAAAAAGAAAGTGGAGCAGAATACCTAAAACCATCCGACCTGAACACAGTAAAGAAAGGCTCTACAGTTACAGCGGTGAGTAATTGCAAAGGACTTCCCCAACGAACAAAGGTGTGAACAACGAACATAAATAATATAAAACTCATAATCATTAAACAAGGAAACCGCCTTAGGTATAACGAATGAATGAAGGGCTTTATTACCTTAATACTAACTCAGGACATCCATAAAAGACAAAGGTATGGGACGAAGGACACCTATAACTTGAAGTGAACGAAAATTAAATTAGAAAACTGCCAACGGTAGAAACAATCAGTGTAGAGCCTTATCAGCTTTGCAGCATCCTCAGGATTAAACTGGGAAACCTCGCACTTCTAAGAAAGTACATTCATACCGCTGTCATCAAAAGTAACATGCGGATTATACCATAACAACCCCAGAGTTAGTGAGAATTAACAAAGGCTTCTGTTAGCTTTAGACGTGATATGAAGATCAACCTTTAAAACCATCAGTGTTAGACAGAATTGAGCAGGCCTCAATTTGCTTTGGGAGTGAACTTGGAGTGGTCAGCATAGCCCTGGCCTTTCATCGAGCTAGCTTGGTCCTCCCGACCAAATGCTCTCTTGGGTTCACTTCAAGGCAGCAATTGGAGCATTTTGGATCGTGCACAGGCAGTAGTCAGGCTCATGCTATAAACGCTATGGTATTAGTATCAGAAATTCCGGAGCTACCGGATGCTCTTTAAAGCTTTTATTGAATTCTAAATTGGGGTATTCAGATTAAACAGCCGCGCTGGCCTTAGAGCAATGTAGTCTGGTGTAAGGTTGTTTTTATTGTTTAAGGTAATTGGATTAGTGGAAAAATGCCTATTCTCGAGAAGGGGTGTTTAATATTCAGTGCATTTGATACGAGGAGTCGTAAATTGAATGAATGTTTTTGGAAAAATTAATTTCAATTTATATTTGTTGTTGTTTGCCGTTTTCAAGTTTAAATGTGAAACGGAATTCCTAATTCTGAGGATTACCAATGTCCATATTAACAGTACGAAGTTGAAAATGTTAATGGAATTATGAAAAGTACAGGTAAAATAATGGAACAATTTCTGTAAAATTGAAAACTTCAGGAGAAATCTCATGAAAATTATGGTTAAACCGTTGTAATTACCTTTTTTAAATCTCAAAGGCTATTAAAACTTAATGGAATCTTACGAGTTGATGAACATCTGAAATTAAACGAGAGGTAAAGAGGTAAAATGCAAAGTCAAACTCTCTCTATTTTCCAATGAATAAAATTGCATCGCACGATGAAGACCAGCGACAATGGAAATTATCTCCTTTGTGGAACACTTCAGCGTCGGTTTAAAGACAGGCAATTAGAGTTGGAGATTCTTTTTGTTTGAAACTTTCAGGCTTTGAATCGAGCAAGACACTTGCGTGTGCGCCATCCCGAATGGAATTCTTCTCTCTTGATGTCCCAAATTACATTTTAGAAGTCCAGCCCCAAATAGAAAAAAAAAATCATGTGGAGCCGATGACTGCAGATATCCCGAGCAATCCCTCAACTTCTTTTCTGAACATTCTGGAAAAAAGTGTTTTGCATCCAATGATTTATCGTCCGGAAAATCGTCCGAACGATTAATAGATTCGAATGCAGGAAAGACAGTTAATCAAGATAAAGCACTCATTTTTAATTGTTTTCCATCAGGCGATCGATGAAGCCTCTATGAACTTCCTAAGAGAAAAGAACTTGTAGTGGCTGTCCAACTTGAAAAGACGAAGCCTTTGGGTTTTGTACTTGAAAAAATGCCGCACGTGTGGTATGTGTGATTATTGAATGTAATGTATAGTCATAACAATGTTAAGTGTCAACAAGAAAATAAGTAACGGGACCAGGATGAATATGACTGACATACGGATGATTATACGCTTAACTGCACCATTCGAAGGTCATAACTATTTTCATAGCGCAGTTAAATCTCTAAATAAATTAACATTTAATGTAGTGTTTGGGGTTTACGATGCAATCTTTTGATCGATTCAATACCTAAAACGCATATTGGTAGGAGGCAAGATCATAGCCGAGTCAGGAATTACCGCCCATCAGCTACATCGATAATACCCCCATGCTCTGCACTAGTGTGGTCAGGTAAAGCAGTTTTTTAGGACGCAGTGCAGAATTTCTCGAGCTTTGCTCACGCATTTTCAATCGAGGAAAGCCGCGCGGCATCAAATTCAGCTCTTTTCGGCCCCGAACAACACCTTCGTCAAAGGGGTTTTTCACTGCAAGTTTTCTATAGTAATAAAAGTTGCCGTAAGGGAGTTCAGTGATGGCAGCTCGGGACAAAAATATTTCTGCGCTATTTGCTATTGTTCTTTATCTCACTTTCTGTCGTTCGTTCTCTTTCTCTAGCTCTGGAGTTCGCCTTTAAAATATACATGGATGGAGAGTAGAGTTATAGTTCCCTGTTCTTCAATATCGATATTCCTTTAAGTTGGTCTTTTTGATATTATGAAGCCGTCATGTTATTTTTTTTTTCTCCCGTCGTGAATCAAGAGAAAGATAAAAGAGAGGAGAGATAATTTGCGAATGATTGAAAACTGATGAAAACTCCAGGTATTGAGTTTTGGAAATTTTTTTTCAATTCAAACCATTGTGCATTTATATATTCTTTTGTGATAAAGCAACAGAAAAGTAGAATAAACGAAGATATTTAGCGAAAACTTCGCGCACGTTTTCAAAATCGCAACTCGTCCAACTTGGACAGTGAGAAAATGATGTGAGAACCAAATCTAGAGTAACACATTGCATGTTCTCTAACACCAATCTATTTGAACAGCATGGCACTTATTTGCTTACCACTTAAAAATGTAAATCTTCGCAAACATTACCAAGCTCACAACACTCCTTTTGAAGTTACATAATTTGTCAAAATTTATCTTACAATGTAAAATACTTTCGCCTCAGATTCGAGATAGATAAATGCAAATTATTGTCAAATTTGAATAGATTTTACTTGATCGTGAGTGCTTGCATTAATTAATTTTATTATCAGGTCATCCCTTACCCCTCAAGTTCTGTCCGATTTTGGCTTTGGGTCAAATTCAAAATTCGGACAGAACTTAAGGGATGACCTGATAGATTGGTTTAGTTCTTCTTGATTTCAAGAGAGAAATCTTGTTCGATCACTTTAACGACTAATAACAGTTATATTTTTAGCGGGAACAAACATTTCCATTTTAGGCGATTCCAATTCTAAAATTTCAGCAGGATTTTGGACCTGGTCAAAGCTCACTCTCATTTCATTTGGTTTTTCCTATGCTAAATGAAGCCGTTTAAGGCTACGACAATGAGAACTTGGCTCCAAATGCCCGTGTTTGTTTAACAAGAGACACTCATAATCATAAAAGCGTTTGGGTGTTTGGCAGCCACCCCTTGCCACAACAAATACACGCCGCAGCGTCAAAGCCATGGAGTCTCGTTAGCGATAAAGCTGCTTGTGCTATAATGCAACTGCCCTGCAAGCTTTCGTATTTTTTTTTGGTGTTCAAGATAATTTATACTGGGTTGTTGGTGACATTTTGTATGATGGTGGTGATGTTTTATGAAATTATATCCATAGTGATGTTGATATTTAATTTACAACTTTTGTGACAAATTTATTTATTAAAGAAGCGTATCAAGATTTACGATCGCATATGGCGACGTCTAAGTCATACTTGACTTGGATTTTTTGGGGATTGACCTCCTCAGTGGAAGGGTTTATAGCCAATTATTGTTGGTCAAAAATACTTTATTTCATAATAGGATCCCAAGTATAGATTGTTAAGAATTATTATGTTAATTTGGTTGCTCACATTCACTTACGATGCAAATAATGTTCAGTCAAAAAACGTAGGGTGAGAAATAGATATTTTAATTCGAATAATAAATAATCTCCAAATTGTCCACCTTAATCCCATGCACATCTGGTTAAGAAGTGAGTTTTCCTGAACAGAAACACAACGAAAATATGCGCAGAATTAATCTTAATGTTCTGAACCTCATGTCCAAATTTATGCACTTAAAACAAGAACTTGCACTAGGAATTGAGAAATTGGCACATGGGAAATCGTCTTGTGCAAAATTTCACACATGTGGCAGAGTTGGCTGAAAATTCGATTTGGCACAGAATCTGAATCTTGTGTTGAAGCCACATGCAGTAACGCAGATCTTAACTAAAACAGTGGCAGTTATTAAATTCTTTCCATGAACATAATTTTTAGCTGGCACAGCACACGCTTATGTCATTTCGCAATAAAGCCATGCATGCTCAAAACCGAAGTTCCTGTGCAGTGTAGTTGTAACACTTATCTCTTGGCAGCTTTTGTGGTCCGTGCTCAGAACTGTACTTGTGACCATGCTGTTGATTTAAAAAGAATATGATCTCATACGTGGGAGTTAATTTAGTCTATGCACATACACTATAGCTCAGCTAGTCCTAATTAAGTACAGTGGTATAAATATAACATTGATGTGTAACAAACAGGGGACTGCGTATCACAATTTGCATGCCTGCATTTATATATTCTTTGTACATTTTCACGAATTTTACCCTTGGTAGTTGAGTTGAAGCTGTTTTTATTTACTGTCACTGCTCTGAAAGTGGTGATAAACATACAATTCATGTGGTTANGAAACTAAATTTTCTAAATTTAAAGGATAAACTCTATCAATGAAACCTCCACTTTTCTTCCACTCAATCATTTTAGGACACGATTCAGATTAGTCGAGTTTCGAGGTATTAATCGAATAAATATGCTATGCCGAATAAAAATAATGAAAGTAAAATAATTCAATGCAATAAATTATGCACCGCTAGTAAATCTATATTACAAAAGGAACAATACGAAGAATGAGGAAATTCTCAATTTTTCCGAACAGATATGAGTCGTAAAAAATACGAATGGAAGTCAGCTTAAAAAACACGCTGGACGCTCACCAGCTCAGAAGACGAAATTCTCACGAGTTCATTCCACTGTCAATTAAATGGAGCCAACCCGACCTTTCTCTGTTGTGCATTTAAGCAGGGACTTGAGTTAAGAGCCTCTTATTTAGGCACTGGTCGCTGGCCCCAAATAATGTTCCTTGCTTATGAATAAGCTATTACCCAGCAACGCATGAAGCGAGGCAACCGACCGGAAAAACCAGTAGTGTTTTCCACCCAGAAAATTACGCCTGAACTTTGCGTCAATTCTTTAACGCTCCTGAGAAATATTCCAGCAACGTTACTTGTGATGGAATTGCCCTGTTTAATTTGAAGTGCGTGTGAAGGAGCTCGAGGTAAATGCTGAAGCTAAATTGTGGTAAGTAAATGGTACGAAATAAAAAGCTATATAGCAAGAAGATTGCGTTAAGCAAGCGAAAATGACTGCGAGTAAATTGCAAGAAAAAAAGAAGATGGATGGGAAGAAAATTCTGTAAGTATACAAAGCTGTAAGCAAGGAAAGGAAACACAATTCTGGATGGCAATTAAATGACCTCTACGACAAGCTCGAAACGCTCCGAGTAGGAGGAGGAGACGAGTAGGAGGCGTATGAAATAAATTTAGTTGTGCAGAGGTGGAAACGTTCTAAAAAAATTCTTAAGCTTGTGGCAGCAAAAAAAGTTTGGTGACTTTCGACTGGCTTCAATCATCAATAAAAAAATTGAAAGCAGGATGCACTGTATCAATTTGTTACCGGACAACTATAATTTTGACAACAAAGATATTTCTAACAAACGTTTACAAATCTATTTTCCGAAACGGACGCTTGCGCGCAAACTACCAAGTGTTTTCGTCTCAGTACAATGGGAGTCGAGTTAATATAATGCTGTAAAATCCGGCTTAAATTGTGAACATCCACCGTAAATCTCATTACTTATGCTGTCCGTATTTCCAATCATAATTACAGACTCGTCATTCCCTTCGGAATATTCCAGGCGACGCTGACACCCAATTTGTTCCCGATAAAGATTCGAGGAAAGACATTATTGACAGCTCATTTGGACGGGAATTATTCGTGTTAACGAGATTGCACTCATCGACGATTCATGCAATTAGTAGTAAGTGATTGCAAAATAAGAGATACAGCGATCGATCGAGTCCTTAATTTGTGCCGAATGGCTAGAGGATTCATATTTTCAAAAGGATTTGAAGTTCTAGAGGCTCTTTACGTGCGGGCTAATAAGAATCAGTACAAATGTACAATGAGTTTACGTAAGCAGGAATAAATTTAAGGAACGATTACGAGACGAAGAATACTTTGCGGAAGACTGAAACCAATGATGGCGGACCATTAGGACATTCACAAATTAAAAAAATATATAACAAATTAAAATGGTAACTGAATGCTTCAAGTGATGGAAAAAGCGCCGTTGTAAATATAATAAATGAAAGGTAAACTAAATTTTGTTCAATTGTTTCCTCCTTAAAATCTGCATCGTAATCATTTACACCGCGTGACGTTTTAACTGACGAAATTTCGTTGATAAATGATGGCTTAATTGCAAATCCCTAATCAAGTGCCTAATTAGTGACTTAACAGAGGTTTCTTTTAATAACGCGTGTAGGGGAGAATCAATTGAAAGCTTAGCATGACGAAAATGGATTTAAATAATACCCGCAAGACTTTTCACTCGAATTGATGCAGTTTATTTTGCATTTTGAATTTAATAATGCGATGCTTTCATAAAAGTTGGAATTTTCATACAATATGATTCCAACTTCCAGGAATTTGTATTTTTTCAAATAAATGTAGGGGTTCAGAATGCTGAAAATGTTGAGCCAACGTATTAAAATGTTACATCACTTGTTAAAATTTTATTTAATAGACTATTTCATAATAAAGAGAAGCGAGACTTCGCAATATGGAGAAAAAATTAAGCACTAAATAATTTTCCTAAATCGCATGCGAATGGTTATTCTTCGACGTTCATAAAATATTGTTTGAAATTACTTTTTAATTTTTGTATATGGTTCATGCCAAGTATTCATAAAAATCAAGCAATCATTTTCGATTGAAGAAACCAAACGATCTGATCTTTGCTCCAGTTTGAACTTAAATAAAAAGGTCTGAAAGCTGGCAGTAACACTTAGTTACGGCCATCGCTTGCTGATTTAAACTTGGTGCCTCAAGAAAAACTGGGTAGAAGTTATCCAGCTCAAGATCGAAGTTCTTAATGAATAAATCGGAGCTTTGTTGCGAGTCGCAACTGCTGGAAACTCAAAAGATCACTGAAAGTCTTCGCTCGTTTCAAGAAAGTCCCACGTAATAACCAAGCATTCCTACTTCTCTCTGTATTAACACTGTCAATTGATCATCAAAGCGGAGAAGACTTTAAGAATTCATCACGACTTAAGAGATATTTAAAAAAATTATTTTGTTAACATGAAAAACAACAAGGAAAGCAAAATTCAGGTGACTTGCGATACGAAAATAAAGATCCATTTAATGAAAGTATATCTGTTGGAAGTAACTTAAAATACCAGCTAAGATCTGATTAGTTGGAGTTACTTTCCCCAGCCAAAGCCTGATCACCATGTTTTCCAGCAATTCTTGAAGCATGGCTCATGGCATTTCTTAAAAGGTTGAATTATTATAATGTGTTACTCGAATTGAATATTTTGAAAGTGTTCTTCAGTGCGCAGGATCAAAACGATCTTTGCAAGCGGATCATGGCCTCTTGCCGTATAAATTTCTAATAGGTTGTTATACTTGTTCCGAATGAGTTCAGTTTCATTATCAAGTTGACTATAAATTCTATTATCAAGGAGATAGAAACAACGATTTAATTTTTATTTGGATTTATTTTCTTACTTCGAACGAATTTTTTCCAAAGTATAAAATGCCGTGAAGGTGAAATATACCAGGCGCTAAATATCAGGCAATTGGATTCTTAATCAGATGTTGTCAAGCATAAGCTTTCGATCATCGAACTCGCGATCAATAAGTTGCGTTCACCGGAAGTGAAGGATGTGCCATTCAATTTAGATAACGTAATTCGTTGGAATTGGGAATTAGCTGGGCAAATACCTGCCATTTTATTGGAACCATGCGACAATAGAAACAGAAAACACTTAGAAGTTCAGTAATCGGTAAAAAAAGAATATTATTGTAGTTCTAGAATACGCCACACGACGTATTCCCAGAAATTCCAGACTAGATTTGACGAAAACTCGGGATGTTTATACAAAATATAATGATCAGTTTGTAGCTAAGCACGTCACCCCTTCCAACACTTTGGGTTTGGGTGCACTTAAAACTGGAACTCCTG
>JALHKN010604119.1:0-10702 GCA_039513755.1 Hyalella sp. 3TK10
ACTCATCCACCTGCTAAAAATTACCCCCCAACGACCTATTTGCCACATTACAGAGGCACTTCAAGTGTGTATGGGGGCAGCTTAAAAGTCACTGAGTACAATGGTAAACCAGGGACCACACATAGTCCAGGTCACAGACCTATGGAGCTTCATACTGTCCACGGTATTCAATGGAAAGATAATCTGCATCCTTTGGCATTCAGCACGCTGAGTTCATCAAGTCACAAACCTGTCGGAATCGATAAGAATTTCAGATCGTCATCAGGAGGTTTGACTCCGGGAAGCTCATCAAGAATGCCTTCCACTTCTTCGCCACCTAGACAATACAGTAAGTTGATCTTGAAAGGGAAATATAATGGCAAAATCTTTCACTAGTTGTCGTATGGAAAGTCGTTGATACATATTAATTTATAATTTCTTATTTGATTTGTTTCATTCTATGAAAACTGTTTATTGGTTGAAGCACAACAGGGAAATATTAATAGTTGTTTTAGGTACTTGCTTCTGATTAATAATAAACAGAATTGAAGATAGGTTTCAATAATGTAATGTTTCATAATGAATTTATTATATACTAGAAGGTTAACCCGGCGTTGCTCGAAAGGTTGTAGAACACTGTTTACTGAACCAAAAAAAATATGGCTATGCTGATATATAGGATACCCAACTTGCTAAATACGCATCGGCAGAGGAGCAGATAAAATATGATGGTATCCATGATACCAAGCTTACCAGGTACCCAAGGGAGGCTTCAAACAAACAAACAAACAACTTTGTAAAATACATGTATAGATTTCATAATGTATTTATATTGCCACTCTTTGTTTATCGTGTTTCTTGATTTAGATCGGGAGTTAATGAGTTAATAGCTACCTTTAGGACAAGTAAATGCTACATTAATACCGATTTTTATTCCCGACTTAGCACGATCAGAGTCGAGGAGAAGGAGGGCTGTTCAGTTGAAAGGACGCTTGGATGTCGTCGGTACTACCAGAGGTCCCATACCTCTGTCGATACCTGGTAGCGGAAGAGCGCCGATCTCAATCAGTGGTAGAAGCTCCTCGACCGGTTGTGCTCGCTCATCGATCCGTATTAATGCCTCAGGCTCCAGGACAAACACCATCAACGCAATACCGATAACGGTTTCAGAGCCAACATCGACAGTAGATCCAGCAATGGAAATTTCATCACCAGAAAATTCACACCTGAATACGCCAAAAGTAGCACTGCCTAATTGTTCGGTGAAGAAAGACACAACTTTTCGACATGAAGTTACCGATATTGCTGCGGTTGAACCTAAAATACACAACTCTGTAGTGAATGAATCAGGTAGAGTTTGTTTAGACCGTAAGTCGAGAGTTAATATTACTTTTCAGAAGCAACGCTCGTTTGAACTACCATCAATCCTTCAAAATTTATTTTCTGGTTCCTCGACAACCTCAGTTCCAAAGGATCATAGGATTGATAAAATTTCTAGAAATAACGGTAGTTTCTCTAGTTTAGCCTCTCTGCTTCCACTAAAGCTCAGTCAGGAGAATCTTTCCTTGGGAAGTTCTAAAGTATCACAGTCATATGACCAACGACCTAGAGCCTATTCACTTGATAAATTCAAGTTACGTAAAAGTGATAGTACAACACCTTTGATACAGTCAAAGGAGTCGAGTTCTCAGAATCTTGGAGCATTTGGCAAAGAAAATGTGCAACCCAAAACTGATGTGGGTTCTCAAGAGTTCATCGAATGTACTTTAGAACCGAGAAAAGAACACCTTAGAGTTAAGACAGAAATTGAAGTGCAAAAACGTTCCTCGGAGAAACCAGAGTGTCAAGTATGTGCCAAAGAAGCACAGAAACGTCTAAAACAGAGAGAAGAAGAAGCCGTTGCCCTTCAATTGGCCAACGCTCGTCGTCTGGCAAAGCGAAGAGAAACTTTCAGGCCTCAAGGTTCATTGGACTCAGCTCAAAGTGATCGCACTTCATCGGGGTCTGTCAAGGGATGGTCTCCATCTCTGACTCGCAGTGGATCCCTTGACTTGGAAATGGGTTGGAGGGACGATGATAGAAAAGTACCCAAAAATGGATGGGGAGGAACAGGCGATAATTCTCTCTCTACTTCCCAAGATTCCTTGCAGTCGGACACAGGTGGTGCTCCAACTCTGCATCGCTATTATCACGTCTTCAGGGATAGAGAGTTAGACCAACTTATCGAGAAATATGTTCAAAACTTACACATCATTTCGTCTTATTATGATCACGCAAACTGGTGCATTATAGCCGAAAAGGTACAGGTTTGGACCATATGAGCTTTAAAAATCTATATCAGTATCAATCTATTGCTTGAACTTAATTAGTAGTAGAGTGTTGAACGGCCTAGTGTAAATACACACCAACTGTGGATACCTTATAAAATTGTATCAGTGCTTTAGGTACATTAGTGTATATTTCACAATGTTCATATTTTTGTTAATTGGTGTTGGTGTCGCTGATTTTATACGTATATTGAAAAGGATCATATCAATTTACGGTCTCACTGCAAGCCCATCTGCACCTCCCAAGTTAGATGCCTGTAGTACGTCAACATTCATATTTTTTTAGATGTACTTTATTTGATTGAAAAGCTATGTTTGGCAAACAAATGACTGTTTACTGCTTACTTTTGTCGACTAGAAGCGTATTTTATTTAAAATCACATAGTTCCAAGTACCATCATAATTTTTGATGGTACTTGATTGGTGTGCGTGTGGTTTGAGGACACCGTGAATCGAGTCAAAGATTCTTTCCTGTATCAACTGTGGAATTTAGGAGTATATGAAGTTTGCATATACGGTTAGTGGTCTTCTTAAAATTCAGTCAAAGAAGCTCATCTTGATACACTCGAAGATGAGATTCAGGTAGGGTTTGGCCAACTGTGATCTTTTCATAGAAAAAACAATTGCGACCAGGTTGCATGCTATGCTTCAGATTTGAAACATCTTGTCCGCGTGATAAGAGGCAAGTCCCGAACCTCCTGAATTTTTTTCACAAGCCATGCGTGTGAAAATGTTATACATTTCAATACCGTTTTCTGCCGCCACTGTTTAGAAAAAATACGAATTGCAATCTTCAATTGTCTTCCTAAATTATTAATTTACAACGTGAAGGAAGAGGAACTGAACCCATAAACCTATCATAATTTAGCCTGTAATGGGAAAGCCTAGTTTTTCTAAGGATTATTTGTGCAAAAATTCCCCTTGTGGATCATTAAATTTATATTTTAATTTGCTTCTGCAAACTTGTTACATGCTTGTAGGTGAGTCATCATTACTTGGCCGATCAGTGGTTTGAACGTATCTCGAGCCATGGGCTAATTCTCTCGAATTGAAATTTCCTTATCTCGTGATAATATTGATATCGAATCCGTAAATCCCTCCGTTTTGATCAATCTTGCATAAAATATTGCACTTCAAAATGGTCCCTCGCACGTATCATCGTGATCGATACAATTTCATCCAAGCCACTTGCACAGCTGGAATTTCTTTCCCGACATCTCTTGTGGTTTAAATATGTTACCGATTTGTATTAAAATATTTGAGTACATTAATTTGCCTGAACATCATGACTGAGAGCAGTGCAAAAGATTTTCATGGTTTAGAAAATCCCAATTTTAGCCGAATTTCTTCTGTTCATAATTTATTTTAATGCGTCTCAGTTTGAGTAGCGAATTTCACGATTGAACAATTCCTACTAAATGATTTAAAATCATCAAGAATTTATATTTACGAATAGGCAATGTTTCAACGAGCGTCCCTGTTTATTTGTGCATGTTTTTCTCTGTGTCAGGATAAATAGTTTAACAAAATATTCATGTCCTTCACTAAAAATAAGGCATCGGCCCATTTGTTACCACCCGTGTTAACCCACTTCGTATTCCTAATAATTATTCTGATCCTGAATGACCATCGTTTCAAGGAGAATGTGTGTTTGCTAACATAATTATGAGCTAATACAATAAAAAAGTATGCTTCTGTGTGTGTATGAAGAGCTGGATGTGCTCGAATTGCCCTCGGATCTCCGCCTTATGATGCCGATCATTGATACTTACTCAAGGATTTTATTCATCAAGTCTCTATAGCTTACAAGGCAGCTCAGAAATTTACTGCCATTGCAGGTATTTGTGCTGGATTTTTGAGAAAAAACGATGATCCACAAATCTCAACTGGTACACTAATTTATCACGTCGATAAAAAATTATTAGTGTGAAAGGTTCAACATTCTGATCGATCGAACGTTCATTCAATCGATATTTTAAGTTTTTAGTGAAGATAGGAAAGGACGGAAAACCATTAGAAAACCAAGAGAAGGAACATTTGTCTATTAGGACAATTATTGCTCTGCCGAAGGAAAAGGTATCTGAATTAAAAATCTGCATCGTTCACAACGTAATTTTAATCAATGCTATCTCATGATCGGATGCCGAAGATTTATTTCTGATTCACTAAATACTGTAAACATAATTATTGTCTTATTTCATGTAAAATGGCTAATTATCAATTGTCGGAAGTCAAAGATCCACGTCTAGTTAAAAGTTATGGACGAATTACCGTAGTCCAGCCAGTGGCTACCGATATGCCTGTCAGGTGAACAGTTATATTTGCTGTTCATGATTTCAGACAACATTAATTTATCAAGGCTTTAAATTGGAATGAACATAAAATGTGTCATTGATTTCAAATGACGGAGGTTTCTACTGGCCTCTTTACACAAAAATGTTGAACGTTTTCTGGTGAACTTAGTAATTCTTTTGGTATATTTCGGGTAGTTTTTTATTTAGCATCTAAAATATGCATCAGGATTCTGATTTTCAAAAAGTTATCCTCTCGTAGATAAAAAGACTAGTGCCTCATTAATTCGATCAGAGGCATGGATGAAAGCATAAATTTAGCAGACACTCATGACGTAAAACTGAACAACGTAAATCACTGAATCAATAAGGCATGCCGAAAACACGACAAATGTTCATTAAATCCAATTAAGCAGCATTCATATGTTTATTTTGAGTTTCATCTCTCATTAAAAATGAAATTTGTTTGAAATCCCGATTGTAAATTTCCTTTTTTGCGTACCTTATATCTTTCAAAAATTGTCCTGTTACATTTTCACCTTTTCATTTTCCAGAATACAAATACCCATGCAAGACAAGTACCGTTGAAAGTCATGAATAATGATTTATTCTAATTTCTGTTCATACCCAAGCTCCAGCTTGAATAGTTTTAGGATGCATATCGTGATATTTTTTGTCACTTCTCTGAACTTGAATTAGGTACCATGACTTGCAGTTATCCATGTATATGAGCAGCGTGCTCCAACCAGGCATTTTCTCGCTGTCTGTCTCTGAATAACATTCAAAGAAAACCTATTTAAGTGTGCATCCAATTTAATTCGCAGACAATAAGCACATAACCGAAGCATAAAGTACAAAATGTACACGGTATGCTATTCACAATTGTAATTTCTGAAAAGAGTATA
This sequence comes from Hyalella sp. 3TK10, assembly GCA_039513755.1. NCBI lineage: Eukaryota > Metazoa > Arthropoda > Malacostraca > Amphipoda > Hyalellidae > Hyalella > Hyalella sp. 3TK10. Next base: position 5,503 of record JALHKN010604119.1, read on the forward strand.
GATTAAAAAAATTGTGGTTCACTTACCTCATATTTCCACGTAATATTGATGGTTTAATTTACGTTTGAAATATGCAAACGGAATGTTTCTTTTAATATTTAACTTTAGGGTGCTTAAATATCTATCACTAAGAAGTGAACATACATTTTTAGCATTAACCCTTTCTCCGACCAAAAGTATGTTATATGCGCTTGCATTAGATTCAGTGTATATTTTCTCTGACGTATCACTGTACTGGTCAATTGATTGCAAACGAGACCATTGAGTTTTAGTGTGAGTTTGTGTGTGTGTATTAATATTACCCAGCAGAACAGCTTATCAGGATTTGATTAATTAATTACATACAAATCAAATGTATGTTACAGCGCTTCTGTTCCTTTCATAGCACATTAATTTATCGAAATTTTCTCTCAGTTTTCATGAATTTTGTTCTGTTAGTTTTCATTTAAATATTGCTCCTGAATCTACCATGACAGTGCGTAAATGAGTTGCGCGATCAGTGACTCTTAATTCGTGGTAAACCATTTTAAAAACTTGGATACTGGAATAATGTAGCTTTTTAGATTTATTAAATGAATTAACTTAACAATAAGGTCTAAGGCCAATTACATGTATACGTATTTTAGAAAAGTTTGTCGGATATCATTTGTCGAGAGATGAGATATTATTTATCGAAGGCCTTTGAAATAATTTTGTCTGAACTTAATGGAAGAGTGAGAAGGATGATTTTTAACATGATTATTGTTATCAGAGTTAGGGTGATATTATAATCATTGATATCATAAAATTATAATTTGCCATTTCTTACATGCAACTGTTTCTTCATTTGAGTTAATTTCACTTTTCTATAATCATTAATTATTAAAAAACATAAAATGTTTTCTGTGTTGTATGCATGAGCGTGAAGAGTTTACTTGACTTTCATACTATAAGATTTTTGTGAAAGCAGCCAGGGTTTTTCTACAGTAATTTAGGCCTGAGGCCATCTAGCTCTGCTGCGGCCTGCGCCTCTATCTCTGGCGTCTCTGCTGCTGCTGTAGCTCATCGCCTCTGTCATGCACACAACTGAAGACCAAATAGTCATGCCACAAATAAGATATGCTCGGCAGCCCTTTGGTCAATGCGAGTTGTTCAATTACGATCCATCTATGAACCTATTTAAAATGTTATGAAATTGTCTGAATGATACCAAATTTCAGATTACTTACTTAAAAAGTGAATTAACGCTTGTTTCATGTTGGTGCTCATCTGGCATTCGAATTGGTTCACAAATTGAGCCAATCATAAATTGGATAATACCATTCTCACGAAGGGGTTACTTGGAGAGAATTAGCTAGCACGCTGTTACTTGTATGGCTTTCGATCTTGATTAGATTCAAAATGCTGTAATTGTATCTCAAGCGGATATTTGATAATTAAATTAATTTCAATCCTAAAATGAAAAGTTTACCTTTGGGCTTAGACTTAAGAGTGGTAACATTCATGAAATGGTTAAGAAATAAAAAAGATAAGAAATAACCAATTCAGTGTGCGGATAAATCAGTACTTGGTTGCGTTAACTGTGTTAAGTTGGTTGAACTGTGGTTCATGAATTGATTGATTTTCTTTTGAGTCGTATGCAGCTTATTGATAATCAAATTATATTGATTAAAGTGCTGGAAAAGTTCGCTTTTGTCTTCGAACAGTTCCCAAAATTTAATGTCGTAGAATTTTGGCCTAGCCCCTTATCAGATGAGTGATTATATTCTATCACCTAATTTAATGCTCGCTCACAATTAAAATTTAATACTTGGGCTTAAAACTTAGTAATTTATCAGAATACGCTCAACTTTACTCAGAAATGGGGAAATAGTGAACGCATTTGAGATTATTTATTACATTTTCATTAAACAATATTTTCAATGAATTTCCAAATTGATACTTCTTAAATAACCCTTCTTGCAAGCACTTTCCACATGGTGCACCACACAATTAACGCTTGTTGACGCAAGTGATCATATTTAATCCCTGCCTATGAGTTAAATCAATAACATTGGAAACTTTTCTAGAAAAATGTTGGATTGGCCATTGCATTGCCATGCAATGGACATTCAATTGGTAATTGCATGGTATCTCGGATATACAGCCAAAATATTGGAAGGTCGGCTTTTTGCAGTTTTCCCTTTGCAGCTTTCTCCGATGTAAAGTCTGAATCTAATATACAGTTTGATATTTCGATGTACTGAACTGTTTTCTTACTTGAGCTACAGCAGCAGACGCCCCCAGGAACTCATCTCGTCTACATAGGAATAAGCTGAATTAATATTTAGACGTTGCCATTATACAGAATGCTACAACTATGAAAACCTTTTATTTGAATCCTGTTTATATAACCACCCACGTCTTGCCACTGAATTTTAACACTTTATACATGTAATTCCTACAAACCCACTTAATATATTTTCTCCGTAATTTGTTGAAAATATGTTGAAAGTTTCTGGTGAGCACGAAAGGGCTTGGATGTAAATGCTTCTCAATTTTGAAATTATGTAAATCCACATAGCGACGCATGCATAAAAGGTCACAAAAAATATTGAAAATGTACTTGTTAAATCGAAAACAAAAATAGGACTTCACAAAATTACTTAACTTCAAATCACGCACCTAAACTAGTCCGACATTGTTTCCCACAGACCTTTGCACTTGAATTATTTATTGAATTATAACTAACATGCTACCGAAGTTTAACGAGGCAAAGCTTGAGTCAGTGATATCAGTAACTTCTACTTTGTCAAACACTATGCATTCATATACAAATAAATAAGTACAAATTTTTAAGTGAAAATCAACCGTGAGTAAATATAAAGTATGTTTTCATGTTTTATAACGAACATTTACGATAGTGCATTTCATATATGCAGAGAATTCTGGATAGTGAACTAGCAAAATAAAAATTTAAGTTCCATGTATTAAACGGCTATTTCTCAAATTACCTTAGGGATGTTAATTGAACACATTAGGATCAGTCGAATATGATATTTTTTAAAGATCAATCGTCCTTACATCAAGTGTCGTCCAACTTAATCGTGTAACCCAAACACGCTCAAAAGGAAACGAGTATCCTATCACATTTTACTTTACTGCAAGCTAGCTGCAACAAATCAAAGGCAAGGCGGACACTTTTAAAAATTGTAGAGAATTCCAGGATAGACTTGATTGTTTATATTATACCGCTGTATTTAAACGTAATGCGACTGGAAATGGATTTAGCCCTTCATGAGTTTTGCGCTCTGTAATCACAGAAATGCGACAACAAAGGAATTTATTTTTTTTTAATATTAAAGTTCATCCGATCTTTTGTATATCACGTTTTTTCTGTCAAATGGAGATTTACGCCTGCTAGTTTTGTACAACGTTCGTGAGCAGATGGTGCCGAGGCAAAATAGTATAAATGATACTGAAATTTAGCAGCTGAAGACACAATTAAAATACAAGAATCTTTAACCACAAACCAATTCAATCTGCAGAGCTCATACAAAATTGAATAAGCCTGAAATAACCTCAAGACTCCCAGTGCCTTCATATTTTGTTTTTATAACAACTATTTCCACAAACCTACCTCTTGAAAAGACCACCAACATCATCTAAAATAAACCAAAATGAACAAGAAAACATTCATAACTGTTCTTAATATTGCTTTTTAAGATTCTTCCTCCATTTTTACCTATGGAATTCATATGCAAGTTAATGGAGTCTCGTATTCGTAATTTTTTCACTTATCCCCTAAGAACAAGTCTGCCTCGAAGATTGCCCAATGAACACTATAATTTACACCCATCAGTACCATAGATACGTTGACGACATTTTCATCGCTTTAAAAATCAATCGAGCACTAGCCTCTTCCTTCAATATTTGAACAGCATGCACGCAAATATTATATTTATCCATGCAGCCAAATCCAATTACTTCCTATCGCTTGTAAACTTTCTTGTCGCAACCAAGAATTTTTTTGGGCCACAAAAGTGTAAAGAAAATTCACCTTCCAGTTCATAGACAACCTTCCCACGCTTGAGCACTAAAATGTCTTATGCAAGGTTCCCTGCCTAGTTTGCAAGGCCTCTTATATTGGCTGTGACAGACGGATATTTGAATACCGCATTTGCAAGCATTTTTGGATTTCAATCTGTAAAAGCGTACCTCTGGCCAAACCAGTTAACTTGCTTCTAGCGATCGGATGAAATCTATTATATATTTTAGAATATCCGGGTGCGTGTTTGTTTGTTTGTTTGAAGCCTGGCTTTGGAAATATATAGGGCTTATGCGAGCGCGTATCCACAATACTTTCTTTCCGTATTGGGATATTACCAAGATATTAAATTTGAGATTTAGTAGTGGAATCTTGATGCATTGCAGAACGGGAGTTTAATAAAAAAAAACAAATTTAATTTAATTAATCTATAATATAATCAGATGTAAATTTAATTTTAATTCATAAATATTTTTCTATCAAATTTCGAAACGGGGATTAACTGGGGGTTCTTTGTTAAATAGGGGGTTGCCAGTTAATGGATTATCAATCCCGAGCAACGCCGGGGTCAGCTGCTAGTAAATATCTATTTGGAGGAAGATACTCTCCTCATTTGGCCGAAATTTCACTATTTTTGTAAATTAATCAGCCAATAGAAGCGGCTTCCCTCAAACATCACGTGAAGTTTAGCCTATTTACGTTAAATTGATCCATTGGTAGCTCAAACTAGATGTGGTCTAAAGGTCATGCGGTTTGGCCGCAGGTAAGGCGAATAAAAGCTTTGCTTAATTAAAAACCATGTCTATAAAAACTAGAATATTTCAGTCAGAACATTTTTCTGCAGATTCAATTTGTCTTGATAAAAGAAACAAAGGAACCTAAATGTTCCCTTGCGTGGTATTTGGACTACATGATGCAACTGTTTTCAACCATTACGCAAGCCAACGCCAAGTAATACAATTGCGCTGGCACTACGTTACGCGATTGTAAATGTTCTATGTAACGTAAAGACAAGTTGATGGCCATGCTGGATATCACAAAAAATTATCAATGAATGAACTACAGGAAATTTTTTGTTAAATTTTGCACAAATGTTGGCATTCATTTACATGAGTTCGACGAGAGAAAACATGTACGTTCCAAGATCCGTTCACAACATTATTCACTCTAGACCTCACTGATTGCGATCATAAC
>JALHKN010604767.1:0-10182 GCA_039513755.1 Hyalella sp. 3TK10
CCGACCATCACGAACGTGACAACGGTTCATGGATATTGCCGGTTCTAAAGCCAACGCTACCGTTAGTTCACACCATATCCGACTATCACGAACGTGACAACGGTTCATGGATATCGTCGGTTCTGAAGCCAACGCTACCGTTAGTTCACACCATATCCGCCTATCACTAACGTGACAACGGTTCATGGATATCGTCGGTTCTGAAGCCAACGCTACCGTTAGTTCACACCATATCCGCCTATCACTAACGTGACAACGGTTCATAGATATCGTTGAACTTGCGACCACCGTAGGACTTCCGACCACAGTAAAATTTATCGTGAATCCAGGTCTCGGTGCCACGAGGCTTTTTCATGCCAGAGCGCCAGTCCTAATTCGTCACAAACTAAACCATCTGCCTGTCTCATGGCAAATGCTACACGAACGTTTGTCTCAACATAATTCTGAATATTAATTTGCTTCAAATGTATAATCCGCTACTAGCTGCTCGAGACCTTCTCATCATCTATAACTTATGTGTATACTTGTGTGTAGTAGTTTAAGGCAGGAAATTTGTGTTGTCAACAATGAGGTGATATAGCGGGGACAATCTATTAGTCAAGACGCGTGAAGGTCTTCACGGGTAATGACCCGCAAAAATGTTCTCGGTGTTCCAGACGGCATCCACTATCAGTCTGCCTGTTTCATTCAATTAACACCTAACACCCATTCATATTTTCAACCTGTGTATGCATGATTGAAAACTCAACAATAAATTTTAATAATTCTGTTAAGACATAAGTGAACTCGGTAAGAGTTTGTTAATAGAATAGGCAAATTCTCTGATTTCATGAACAAGAAGATTTAACGTGGAACCAATAAACATTAGCATGAGTTTCGTCTTTATTTAAACATTAATAAGTACTTAGAACTGTGTAGTTTTACTTTTCATTAACCGCTTTTTACTTTCAAACTCACTAATAAATCTGAAACACGTTTGACTTTCCTTATCGTGATTACAATTGTTTTAGCCAACACTGAACGCATGCCACCGAGGGGATCATTGAAAGCTAGGGTGGGAAAGCCGGCCCATCAGCTGTACTGTTTGCATCAGCTGTATTGTTTGCATCAGCTGTACTGTTTGCATCAGCTGTATAGATCGTTGGCAGCCAGGTAACCTTAAATACCAGATCATAGTTACAGTACAAAATTTTTATCATTCGTCCTTTATATCAAATGAATGTAACACATGAATGCAACTTTTAACCCCGATTCAATTTAGGAAAATTCCAAGAATGATCTCGTAAACTTTGAACATCTTTCAAAAAAATCGAAATTATCAATGATAAGTGAACGATAAAATAATTTTAAAGACATTTTTTCAAGAAAATAGAATCATTTTAAACGTTTAATTCCACTTGATCAAATGTAGTACAATAAACTATTAACCGACATGACACCAGAAAATACCGATTACGAAGATTGTAAACCAATTGCAGGGCATATTATAACAGATTTCGAGTGCGAATTACAAATATGATTGAGGACAAAGCTGGTGACCATAGCAGGCTTCTAAACCTCGTAACACTTCTAGAATTCGTCATAGAGTAATTTTGGCACATCGATGTACGACATTTCATAGCATGCTGAGAGAGGTGCAAGGGGTTTTTTAAATCTGTTTGAAAAACTAAATCCACATTTTCTCTAACCTGAACAGGTTTTAATAACTGAAATACAAACTAGCAGTCAACATAATATGACAGATAAAAAGTATAGCTAACTAATAACACTTACTTCTTTTACAAACCTATAAGGCTCTTGGAATTAAGTTACAAATATGTAACGACATTACACACAGATCTTTTCACCATCAATACTCCAGTAGTGTCATGACCATCATAACAAACAGCCCATCATCCATGCTAAATTTTGTCGAGTCATTTCTCCACTGAAATACTTCACTAAAGCATCTTCACAAGTAGCCTAACCCAGAACACTCGACTTGCTGGCGGTGCTTTAGTATTAACACTATCGTTGGGTGTCTCGCACCCAAGTGTAGGGCGCTAAGGTTAAAACTGGCACATGTAACTCCTTCACAGTAGTCACATCACATTCATTTTCAACTGCATACACCACTACACCCAAGTTCTGCAGGCATTCGCACTGAAATCCATGTAGACAAATATTACTAGTAAAATTTGAAGGTATTTTATAAGATGCAACTGATGCCTTTCATTCATATTCTTTACAACGAGATGGAGAAACTCATGTTACAGATATGAGCCTTACAAAATTGTTGTTAATCAAAATTTAAGATTGATTTAATATTATCAACACGAACATGTAAATGCAGCGCACAGTCATTTATCATGAACTAAAAACATTTTGCTTTATACAATTCAAAGCCCAATGAAGCCAATAGCTAATGGAAAAATAGCCACATAATTATGTATTGTGACCCAAGCCAGAGTACGAATATGAAGGTAAAGGATTTACGCTTCTACTGTAGTTACAAAAATAAACATAATCAACAATGTTCAAATGAGCAGCAAACAAGATAATGAGCCAGAGAGCTTGTAATTGAGTTGGTGGTAAATTTACCATAAAAACTTATTTGGGACAAACCCAAAAACTCATCATCAAAATTTTGCAAATATAAAACTTTAAATCTCATCTGTTTCCACGTTTTACTACTAACACAACACTTCTTAGTTCCTGGAGACCAAAGTTCTAAATTAGATTTCCTATATCCTATGTATATAACTAGGTACATAATATCCAAAAATCAGAACATAGTCAAAGTTAAGTCTAATGCTAGCTGTCAAATTTAAGGCCTTTCCTGGTGAGGTCGTTCTTTGCATCTTTGATTTGCTGCTTTAGCTCCACTGCAGCATCTTGACAATCATTGAAGCTGTAGACTCTGTAGGCAATAATGCCTATAGATATGAAACCAAAAGCTGCTACCAGCAGCAATGGCAGCAGTAAAATTTGAGTGTAGAACTCCCGGGTAAAGCCACTCTCAAACTGCGCAAAGCACAAGAACGTTAGAAAAACTTGGCTAAAAAGTTTCAATACAAGAAACTAGAGAAATAGCTTAATGGTACAAGCCAGACTCCAGAATATGGTTGTCAAGGCCAAGAATCTTAACTGTTGATTTTGGAGTGATCTTGGCCCCGGTTAGAATTATATAGGTAATAACAATCTTTTCATAACAAACTGTTAAACAAATTCGAGTGATTAGGAAAATTAATTTAGACAGGAACAAAAGTGGTTGGAGATACATTTTGCATTTTCCAGGAGACTGAGGCAGAAGTACCTTGAACTAGTAAACAAGGTAAGAAAAGTTTACTTTCTAACTTCAAGTGCATCACTCAAAATAACAACAGCTAACTCAATAGCAAAATACCTGAAGTGTAAAAAAAATTTCAATAAACTATAAAGTTGAGCCAGGCAAGATTTTAACATTGACACAAGATTTTTCTCTGATAGGTATAATAGTGATCTTTGCCTAGAAAAATATGAATGGATTATGACTTCATAAATATGTTATATACACTAATATTGAAAGAACAAAATAAATATGACCAAACTTACTTTTTTAGTAACAATAGCCAGCCATGGAACTAGAAAAAGAGCTCCAGTCATTAACCACTCAACCAACTTTGTCATTGTGATGGTATTGTAGGCAGGAGGGGGGAAGGGAGGAGGGAATTCCTACCCTGCTACCCTGTAAATTGAGAAAACATCAAGCAAACATTTGCAGACACAATAGATGGCAGGTGTGGAAAACTTCTACTTTTAATGAAAATTTTGTGGCTCCAAATTCAAGTTTTTTGATTAAATATGGAATCTCGCGGCTCCATAAGAACTTGATAATACAATTTGAAAATTTTGTGGTTCAAAACGCTGGAAGCAGGAAAATTTCCCGTTCATGGCTAAAAATTACTCAGAAAACAATGATCTTTGATCACACATTTAACGGAATTTCATCATTTTCTATTTATTTATTAGGGTAAACTATATTTTTTAGGGTAAACTAATAAATTTTGTGTGGACAAAATATTCACAGCTTGAAAAAAAATTCCACGGCTGCAAAATGAATATATTCACGGCTCCAAAAATCCAGTCGCAGCTCATAAGTACCTAGATATTTTCCACACCTGATAGATGGCAAATACCTGCATTTACATTAAAATTTATAGTGAATTGAGTGATGAAATGATTTGGAAGAGCAATATACTTTTTTTTTTTGTTATTTGAAAACAATTAAAAAGCATGAATTCTGAAAAAAGGAGGCATTTATAATTTAGTCAATTAACAGGGGATCACTAAAAAAACATGCTATAAACCATACTCAGGATCAGGAACATGTATGTTTTTGGGGAGTTTTCCGGCGCAGAAAAGGGAATTTTCACCGTGTTTCTGTTATTAGTCGGCGCAAATTCCGGTGCCATTTCCCCGCACTTGGCGCATCTTCCTGACTATGGGCTATAAAGATGGTATAAAACATGCGCTGCTCAATGACCACTGCCGGTAGGTTAGCACTTACTAACTCAGTTGAGACTGTTGGCTTGCTAAGGCACCTAGCAGCTGCAGTGCATAGTGCAATGCACTATGTATGCATAATAATGCACTAAGTGCATACAGAATGCATTGAAAAGATTACAATTTGCAGTCAATTTGTTAGCCAAGTTTTATCAAAACTCTCTCAAATTAACCCAAAATCTTTCAAATGCACCGCCGTGTATGTTAAGAACAGATAGCAGTAATTACAAGAAAGTCACTCAGATCACCAACAAGTTTTATATGTGATCTGAAATTTTAGTCAGAGATATTAGAACCTCAGTTTACTTTCAGCAGCTAGTGCGCCCGTCCTGGACTCGTCACTAATGGTGATCGCATTTAAATTTTCAAGACATACAATTGAAAATGTGTAAGAATCTGTCACAACATAACAAACGAACATGGAAAAAATTCATTTATTTTCACTTTAGTACACACTCACGTGAGTATTTCCGAGGAAGTTTGGTAAATTCAAAAAACTATGAACCAACAAGGATGCTGAAAACGGTTACTACGCTTGCGGCTTGTTTCAGTTCATCGTTGTTTGTTGACACGTCGCGGCTGGCAGGAGCATGGTGTTAGCTGAGTAGTTTTCAAGGCAACATGCAATTTTCAGTTTTGATCCATAAGATTTCCAATATCACAAAATAACAGAAAATTTATTCAAGTCAAATAAAATCCTATAATTCCGTTTCTATAAATTTACAATAATTTGATGCGTGAATGCACTTTTTTGTGTAGTATATAACAATTGCGTTCACATTATTTGCAAGAAGAGGAGAAAACACTTGTGCTCATAAGAGAAATTTAGGGCATACAAATTTGTCTAAACGATTTTTACTTATAATCCTTTAATTTTTCAAGTAAAAAACCGTGTACGTTAATAAACATAAATCTAGCGGAAACGACTAACCTGCAACAAATGGCATTCAGTAGAAACTAAGCCGTGCTGGTGGGTGGGTGTGCGCTTGGTGTGCTGTAGGCGGGTTGCAAAATTCGTGTCTTTTCATACTGCATTGTTTCTTTGAATAGTTTTCGATGAATCTGGATTCAAAAGATTACGATCATGTCAAGAATCTTACTCTTTTGTTCTTTCTTGACCGTCTTATGGACAAAGGGGAGCCGAGAACCCTCCACGACCTCAGCTGTCAATTCGGTACTCGAGGTTTTACTAAGGAAATGCGACAGATAGCTGGAGGTTCTCAATCAGGTCTCCGCAAGTTTATGGAACAGTATCCGTCCTTGTTCACAATCGATGGTGATTATGTCACAGTTACAAACTATAGCAATGGTGTCCATAATCCAAGTGATCCCGTAGCACGTTTAGCCGGCCGCGATTACGCTCAGGAGGCCGTTGACTATTTCATTGGAAAGCTTCGTCAGTATGGGCCCGGCACTGAAGTCCCAATCAAAAGCCTCTTGGGACACAGATCTCAAGCTTCACCTGAAGTGCGTCATGTATCAGGCCAGCACAGTAAAGAGTTCAAAGAATTTCTCATGAAATATCCTGATGTGTTTGTCATCAGGGAAGAAAATATAATTCTTAAGGAGTATGAAGATGCTACACCTCAACCATTCAAAGAGCTTGAGCAGCCTCAAGTGGACCCCAGATTGATGCAGCAAGTCATGCAATATTGTGCAGCTGCTCTTCTTCAAGGGCCACTGTTTGTCGAAGCATTGTTTGATGGTCTTGCTTCTGCTTGCCCTTCCAATGTTTGGCCCAAAATTTGTCGCACACCCAGTGACCTCTGTACATTTTTGAAAATGCATGGTAATACATTCAGTGTACAAAGCAATTGTGTTCACTTATTGCAGCCCCCAAAGTCTTTGTTTGATGCAGCTGAACCATTTACAGACCCAACACTAAGTTCTCCTTCTCCAACTTCCTTGCCATCAGTGACATGTTCTCCTCGAATACTACCTACAAATGAAGCTCCTTCTCCACCAGTTATAAATAACCTTCCCTCTGCCTTGTATGAGTCTTTGCCTTCCCTGAATGGCAATGTTGGCCCAGCATCATTGCAACGGCAGAGGAGTTCTCTCACTCTGAAAGAAACTCTCAATGCTGTGAACAAGGGAAAAGAAATTACACAGAATAATAATGACTGCACCTCACCCAGTCCGCCTCCAGGAAATGATGAAGATGCAACATACACAAATGGAGGCTTGAAAAGTAAACAGAAGAGTCACACTCTAAAAGCTCGTTTGGGAACAATACTTCGAAAAACCATTGCTGATAATGAACGTGACAGGAGTGGCAATGCCAACGCTCTGCTCCCCACACCCTCCCTGATAGATCCTGCTAACATGACAGAAGAGCAGTGCAGCCAGAGACTACTGCAGAACACAGAAGTTGTTGTGTCTGTAAGACGTTGTCGGCAGATCACTAACTGGATTTTGGCAACTCGCAAACCTGTGGCCCTGGATGGAGAAGGGGTTAACTTGGGTCCCTCTGGACCAATGACACTCCTGCAGCTTGGTGTTCACACCGGACAAATTTACATCTTTGACCTACAAGTGGAAAGCCAATTGATGAATCATGGAGGATTAAAGCAAGTGTTAGAGTCATCTGAGGTCATCAAGGTCAGTTCAGCTAATTAGTGATCAAATTATGATAAATTAGGTTAGCTCTTGTTACAAGTCAGTTTTAAGAACGAGTACTTGGCATTTGTGTTGTCAATACAAATGTCTTATCTATTTAACTGATTCAAAATTAAAATATTTCAAGAATCACTCCTTAATTACCTGTCAGTCACTTCAAGAATGAATTATGTTGTTATTATCTGCCAGTATCTTGTTAAAGTCTTATCAGTTGCAGACTCAATAAAGATAACTGTCAAGTATGTACTCATCATAGCGGTATGTTTAATAAAGGGTATTTTTTTTATTTAATTCCATTTATTTGTACTTATCTATGATGAATAGAATTTAGTAGATGGTTTAAAATCCTCACATTTAATAATCGTTTAAGATTAAATGAACATTAAACTTGTATGCGATTGAATGTGTTTTGTGTGGTAAAATAGGCCTTGTTATTGCGCCCCTCACATTTCTTTACTCCTGTCTTCCGTCATTGTATATATATCAAGTGAATATACAGGTGCCTCGTATGAGGTCGATGAACTAGAACTGGACCTAAATTAATAAAGTGAGACACGTTCTGTCTGCAAGCATGTTGACCTTGGACTAAGTGTGACCTGAATCTGTTGACAGAGTTTGTCGATACGACTTGCACGCGAGGAAACTAGGCATTTGGTACTCGCACACACATGTAAACGCTGCGCATGTTTGTTCCGTTTTGTCGTACTCTTAATTCGACGGCACAAAACTTCGTTTATGATGCCGATGCCCTGCGAACATCCGCAAGAGATGGGTATGTATCAAGCGCACCCGTCGACCGAAGATTCGCGAAAGTTCCCTGTTCGGTCACTTGTCTCTGCGGGCAGCAGCCTTTCAGGACCTCAGCGTTCAAGTAATTAAATCTTCACCGCCCGACTAATTTACAATTTACGTAGGAATAATGTTGTGAAAATATATCAATCGGTTCTCGAGGGTAGTGTGGGGCTAAATGAGCCGAGCAAACTGCATGCGATAATATGGTTGCATTGCATTCGTAAATCATCTCATTGTATTCGTAAAGTACGTCCCATGTCGACACAGTTTTATGCTGAGGTATCGCATATCAGCGACTTTTTTCTAATTGGTCGGCATCTATGTTTAATATGTGAAGATATGCACTTTCTTAAGGTGTATCAAATTGAAGAAAAGCCTCTGCTGCCACCGAACACTCCACACGTATATCGTCTTGTGGCCTTGGAAGCAAACCAGTTATGACATCGACTTGTAGTTCACTGCTACGAAGCCGTCGCATCATAGACCTCTCATCACAGCTAATACTAAGGGGAAAAATACAGTACGATTTATTGGGGCTATGCTTTAATCGTGTCAGCAGTAGCGATGTAGTGGGTGGGAATCTTCGTTTGAGAGGAAACGGGGACCCATAGGGAGCAGGGGAGAATTTCCGCCCTTTCTTCGTTGTACCGCCGCTGGCTGGATGGCACGCCGGCACCGTGACGTCTTGATTACGTGTCGTTACGTGCGTTCGCGCTAAACGCGTTTCCGATCCTTTTATATGCTATAAGCAATTGGCGTTCGTGGATGTTCCTCTCACATCCAACGTCGACCCCGCCAACTCGCGGAAACATTAGCGTCGGCAAGAATAGTGGCCCAAACGCTCGCAAGTATCCTCTCTACAGCGCAATCGTACGTTTTCAATTTGCCATGTGATTTCAAATAGTTGACATTTGTGGACACGGTTATCGTCTTGTACCACATTGAACATCGCTTTCGATGACTTGAAGGCCAAGTTACGCATGCATTTTTTTCTGGTCCAATCATATCTCACCATTTCAATTGTAGTTTCATTCATACGTTTGACTAATTCCTCTGAACATCGGTAGTATGGACGCATTGTGTGTGAACTATGCTTTGCTGTGTGTTGATCTTCTGGCTGCAATTAGTTAAGTGTACAGCAAAACTCTAAGCATCATAATGTGCACCATTTTCACTTTGATGTAATTCATTTTCGAAGCAGATTTCGTCTGTGCCTTGGCATGCAGCAATGCATTCTTGATGTTATCGCTAAGCTCGGTATAGGACCATCATTTGATAACATTTTATTCGTAGTTTGTGCTCAACTCGAAGAAAGTTACGCAGTTGCACTTGCTTGAAGTTCGATGGTATAATTCATACTTCAGATAAGCTGCTTTCATGCGTCGTCATAATATATGCGTGAAAATCCTTTCATATGAAGCTTAGCTATCATGCGTGTGGGTTTATTTATTCCCATATCAGTGCATGTCTAGCTTAGTGTATTGACACACAAGCTTTGGTGGACTTAACTCGTGATATGCTCGTCTACCGTGTTGTCTATACGTAAACGTTGTATGAATGGCCCGAATTGCGTTAGAAAATGACACTGTATGCTGCATTGCTTCACATTCTTAGAGCATCTGAAACTGTATATAGTCTCTGTGGATCATGTCAGCGGCATGTCAATGGCAAACGTTAGTGGCCGCATACCAAAGAATATGAAAGGCGTTGTAGTGATGGCCTCTAGCTTACGGCATGGACAGGTATTATAGAAACTATGGAGAAAATGCTGAACCTATATCTAGCAAGGCAGAAAACGAATGCGTAGGTACAGTCGCGGAAATAACTTGAAAATTAACTGTTATTGATATGAATGTTGAGTCGAGGTCGTTGCACTGCCATCAATAGCTTATCTTGACATCATACTCATCACCACATCGCAACCTTGAAGGTGTATGTATACTAAGATATTATTGTGATTATGAAGCTTCATGCGTTTCATTTCTCTTTGGCTAAACGTTTCATGATTGAGTTCATATGTTGGCAGCACTTCATACGCGGGAAAATTGAAATCCGTATTAATGATAATTTTACACTAGTTACAAATGATTCCCGAGGAACTCGAGATGTTATTTGATCTCCTCCCTCTCTTTATCTGATCTCTCTCCCTCTCTTTATCTGATCTCTCTCCCTCTCTTTATCTGATCTCTCTCCCTCTCTTTATCTGATCTCTCTCCCTCTCTTTATCTGATCTCTCTCCCTCTCTTT
>JALHKN010604774.1:0-10824 GCA_039513755.1 Hyalella sp. 3TK10
TCGTGCCATGCCTTGCGTACTAATCCTAGTAGGTGTTTCTTAAATTCCTTTGAGTTCTTGCAAATATTGAAATGATTGAGCGTTGGTAGCTGGAGTGATTTTTAAGATGATCGTCGTCATGTTTGATTGTTGATTAGTGGAGCGACGCTTACTGTCTTCAGTACTGGATGCACGTGAGACTCGATCGAAGTTCTTTGTGATCAATGCTTGAATTATTCAAGTGCAACGGATACGACGCTCGCGATGAGGGATCATGCAATGGCTACTCAGTTAAACATGCTTTTCATGATGTTTGTCCGCGCCGTTAATGATAAAACGTTCATGACCGTATGATGAAGAATGTTTTTTTGACCAGTGCTAAGGAGAGTATCCCTTTGCTATCCCTACGCCAGGGGATGTTTTCTCTTGAAGTTCTGTCTCTGTAAGAGCGACCAGCTCCAAAATTGTGAGGACAAAATTTCTCTCTCTGTTGTACGAAGAGATGTGTCGCCTGAATTGTTTTCTACATGGTTGTGGTTGTTAACAAAATTTCATAATTCGAGCTCTTCAAGCGTGTTTATGACGAATTAATCATTTATGTCGGGCTTCTTAACTTTGAAATGAATTTGCCACGTCTGCTTGATCATTGAATTTAGTAGAGGTGTGACTTCAGAAACAACCTATCTCTATGATCGGTGTCGATGTTGTTAATACTGGCCAGTTTAACGTTAGGTGTGCATGTTCTGATATTTGATGTTCTATTCACTACTCTAAATATGCGGTTTATTCACCGTCAGTCATTCGACGTTCTATCTCAACACAAATCTTAAAGACGATTTAAATGTTCCATTTGAAAATGGTTTACTAATGCTAACGAGAGTGAGCGGGTCACTGGGAATCTTTGGGTTGCATAAATCGAAATCTGTCGATGTAATTTACTGGTAAGAGATAAATGTTTTATGGTAACCGACTATTGTTGTTGAGCCAATGTTGTCAAGCCGTTGTTTATTTGTTCCTTGTACGGAAACTTTGCTGTTACTTCTCTGTTTAATGCATTTCTTTGTTTGGCTTATTGATTGCTTCTGAGGCTTGTGGTCCTTGCAACCTTTTGTATACGTTTTCATATTAATTTCATTTTGGGAGAGGTAAGCTCTCGTCTATCTACACGGTCTTCGCGTTTAACTTGGGGAAGAAACCAAAGAAGTTTATTTCTCGAATTGAAACGACGCAGCATATTCTCTCGTTAATTTTCTCTTATTTAACGGCTGAGCAAATTTTCAAAAAAGGACCATTTGATCCGACGTACGAATGAGCAATGACTCGGTGTGTTCAGTGGCATCTATGATGATGCATTTGTTGACGTGCGTAATCATTCTGAACTTGAGAGGAAATGGTTGACCATGAGTTGGCTTTCTCTGAGGTTGTATGATCTCTGTGGTACTGCTGTGTATATGTAGTCACTTTGTGTGGACTGAGTCTATTTTAAATGTAGTTCTTTTAAGCGTCCATCCAGTACATTGTCCCCTTTTCGTCCTCCATTTCCTAGTACTAGTGATGATGCTTTGAACCCAATGTGGGAAATTACGGTTGAAACGCATGGGATATCGGACGTTTCAAAAGTCGCATAAACCAGTGAAGATGCCATTGAAGTGGTGTTCACAATCACTCGATTGCTAAAAATGAATTTTTCTGTGTAAATAGCGCCTGAGAAATCGATATGGAAGTGATAGTTTTAGTTATTAGATTGCCAATACGTCTCTATTCAGGTAAAATATTTACTTGATGTGATTCCTCATTAACTCTCATTTGAAGTGGGTAGAAAAAAATTCTTACCACCTCCAATATTTATTGAAAAGAATGAAATTTGACGATTCTTTTCATTTGGATCTTGTATTTGTTCGGCAAAATACCCTACATATTCTGTCCCGACATTTTTGTATACTTTTTCATGGGCTGTGCAGTCATTCAGTAGCTTAGATAAAATCTGCAGCCCTAGAAACTTTACTTTTATTCCGTTGGAGTCAATAGTCGCTGACTTTTTTCAGCTGTAGAGTATTAGTTTTTTTTTTACTTGCACTCGCTTTTTTCCTTCACATTTTATTTTTTACAATCTCAACGAGTCGAGCAATAAAGCACACGAAGCTATGGTATAATTATCTGTCGAGCACTGGTGCTCGACTAATGAATAGCTAGTATTATATTCATGGATAGGTACTCATTCCTTTACGAAGTATTCCTGTCATTGAGACCAATTGTCACGAGAGCTGTCGTTATTGATTGCACCAATGGACGTTGCTGTTCCCAAGTGTTGTTGTCTCTCTCTTGTTTGGCTTGTTGTGTTAGCGTTAATCCGCTCATTAATTACCTGAGGCCGATTGATATGTTTCACTCCCTGTGACTCTGTGCGATGATGGCAGACAATAGATAATTGATTGGCCTCATTCATTGGCACGTTCGGCGGCAGGGAGCTCGGTCCTGAATTCTTGTATGTTTGGCCACTAAACCAAACTACTTGCTTGTAGTGTTTTTCTCATCGTCTTCGTTGTGTCACGGGCTCCTTGTGACCGACCACATATAACCTTGAATTATATCGTCACTAGTATTATGTGTCCCATTGAGCGACAATGACGAAAATTCCGTTCTCAGATGTTCCCCCGGCTATTACATCTCAATCGTAAGCTGGCTCTTCCAATTGAGACGCTGGTATTGTAAATGGGAAGAGTCACGTGAAGCTGTGCACTTTTGAGCTATTTTATGCAGAAATTTACAACTACACATCACTCTCATTCTTGTGGCAGTGGCTGAATCATGAATTTTTTTTATATTGCGGTATAAGTTCTCATGTGAATTTTTCCCTATTTTCGTTGATGCTGGCTCGCTGACGTTTGCGTCTCTCTTTCTAGTATCCTGTATTTAATTATTGGCTATTTAGTATTGTGATTGACTCGTTTGTGAACAATTTCCGTAGCGAAATTTGTTCTGTTCGGCTGCTGAAATTCAGCGAACTGTCGCAATCGTTTCTGTCGGGGTCATTTTGTGTTGTCGTTTCGGTACCCGGTCATCTTCTTACCAGGAAGCCTGTGCTGTGAATGGTGGCCACCACTCTCACTGACTCGGTCCACAGCTGTAGGGTGGATGTAACGTGGTGTTGTTTGCAGGATCGCAAGTACACGCACTCCAAGAACACGTGGGAGATCGCGGTGCGTACGTTAATGATGCAACTGAGGTTGGATTTTTTCATGCCGGTTCACTCCTTGTATACTATAGCACGTTTTTGCTCTGAATTCTGTGTGTGGAATAAGGGTTGAATATTTTGATTTAAACGTAATAGTAGAACGACGTCAATACTTCATGAATTGTATTATTATTTTTACAACCAAGTTCATTTGTTTAACAATTATCTCGTGACTTGCTTTTGTCCATTATGATGCTTGTAGTGAAGCCTCTCAAGCATATATTTTTACCGAAATAATCCATAACTAATGCATTTCTGTTGCGCAGTTTTGGCAAATCTGATCTGCTCGTTGCTTTTCGCAATTGCATTTTGATGTGGAAGAGGATATAATTCCTCAGAAATTTCACTTTTTTATTGACTGTGGCTTGGTCTTGATGCGGAACTGCTTACAACCGTCACGTGTAATATTTTAGTTCTAGTGCGTAGTCTAATTACGAGTTAGCAGTGAAGTCTGTTATTTTAGCAGGGTATTCTTGTGCAATGCCTATCTCATATTTTATTCCTTAGTGAGCTTAAAAAAATCTCTTTTACGTGTTCATAATTTTGCTTTCATATCCTAGCTTGCCTTTCCCAGTCATTTATTTTGAATTTGGAACACGCTACTACGTGTTTTCGTTTGTCGAGTCCGTCAGTGGTGGTGACTTATTCTGGAGTTCTAGATTGTCCAACGTTGGGTTATCTCGATGTTTCATTTGCATGTTTATAGCGGGAATAATTTGAGGTACCTCATAAGTTGAGTTGACTATTCTCCGTGCTATTTCAAACAAGGCTTGCGGGGCAGATTTTACAGATTTGCGTTTGTTCAGTGAGAGGTAGTGAATGATTGTCGCTGTTACGCAGATCTTAAGTTGTTGCTCGGCGCAAATACGTTATTTAGGGGTTGACTTGCCAGTGAAGACGACTTGGCCAATGATGTTCGCGTCAACTTGATCCTCCTGATATTAGAGGGTTCTTCGAAACAGTTGTTGGAGTTACAATTTGTTGATGTTATTTGCCAAACTGAGTAAAATGAAATAGTAAGCGGTAATATTCTACATTTGGATGTTCAGAAAACGAAAGTTGCATTTGATTAGAGTGGTCAATTCTGTTGTAGATTTCATGAGCTAGGTGGACGCATTGTAAATGATTATCGGTGTCGGATTACTGGTGCTTCAATCCTAATTTTGAGTGAGTTCACAGGACATAAAGAGGCTCTTGGTTAAACGTTTATGCGCTTCTTATAGTGGATTAACATTAGTTTCTTGACAACTAAAAACTCGTGGGACATCTCATTCATCTCTGAATTTACTTCTGTATTGTCATTCGTTCGCCCGACGTCTTCTCATAATTTGGCCCTCGTCAAGACTGATAAGTAAGTCTTCACAACAAAGCGATTCTAGTAATTTCCCATTTCAACCGACCAATTGCCAAAATTCTTAGATGTTATTCTTATCACACTTTATCATCTTGATTATGCAGTACTCGCTTGTCTCGTATCCTAATTAGTAGAGATGACTGTGCTGCAACATTCAAGTTTATCGACGGTAAACTTGCAGCTCTTCCACCATTTAGGCTCTTGAACTTTTTGGTCGATGTATTGGCTATGAATTCTAAAATATTAAAATACTCTATTATCTAGGTACTCTTATCAATCAGTAGACATGTTGAATTTATTTTGGTCCATGCATTTACTCTAAAGGCTAAGGTTATCAAAAATGTCTTATGGACTTCGAAAGTTCTATCATTAAAACCAGTGGACACTTCGAAATTTCACTTGTGCGAATCGATTTATTTACTCTCCAAACTGAAGGTTTTCGAAAATGCTCGATTGAACCGGAAGGTGATGATGAGTTAGCATCTTTGAGTGTTGCAGGCCGTGTCCTCTGTAGCCTCAAATGCGTGTTAATATGTAAATGTTATGTATATGTGGTATATCGATGGTCTTCATATGATGTAAATTTATCTTCTCATTGCGTGTACTGTTGCTAACGCGACGGCTTTTGGCGGTTAGGTTTCAATTAATTTTTTTTAGTTATCACTTGTTTCAGTTGGTCTTCGTGACCAACACTTGTTCCAACGACACTTGCTTGGGATTTAGGAAAAAATAGCGTTACTAAGTCTGAGTTTGAACAATTTCTCTACCGAACTTGGTTAAAGTCATACTTTTATGGTGGAACTTCAGATATTTCTCAACTTCAGTCAAATTTACATTTAGTCAAGAGATGTTAAGATGAGTGTCCCAATTTTCAAAATACAACTGACGAATGGTGCTGCGCTGCTTTTGACATCAACAAACCTACTGTTCTCTTAAATTTTGGTATATGGAAAGAGCGGGGCCTTCAGGCTTTGTTCATCGATAAACGTTCAGTATTTACCGGTACACTATGGCCACAGACTACATTTGAAACGTGGATAAGGTTGGCAGCATATCATAATTACAGAGACTTACGGAGTTCGCTTCGGAAGAAGAGGTATAACTTATGTTCACTACCTACATTCCACTACAGTAGTTTAGTCATTAATTCTCTTGATTGTCTGTGCTTCTCTGTGAGAAAACCTGTAGTCGTGTCCGGAATTCTTTAATATCGCTTCGTGGTGTGGAAGATGGGTTGTGAAATGAGTATTGAAGACGGCCAATAAACTCGTCGTGCATTAATATTCGTGTCGCTGATTTTATTCGTGCATTTAAATAAATCTCTTGTGATGCTATATCTAAATATAAACATGTAAACTAACATCTGAAGCATCACGAAATGCGTTGCATTTATTGGACATCCAAATTACTTAGCGCACTTATTTGCTTGATGGTCGGCAATTTAGTCTACCATTTGAACCATATTTGATAAGCAGTTTGAAATGAATATCTTGTGTGTTCTCATTATTATCGCTGTGGTACTACGTTATTATATTGTTGAATGGTATAAAATCAGACGTCATACGTTTTCATGTTCAGTGGCGCACCTGTTGTTGTCTGCCGTAGTACTGTCGACCTCGTGACCACATACATCCATGTCGCGTCTAAAAGCCTGTTGATCGGCCGATTAAAAAAATTTACATTTACTTGCACATTGGTGGGAAATTTATGTACGTTTTTGAGTCGCTCATGCACGTAGGTGTGATGAAATTCGATTTTCACATACATGTATTCGCGGAGACTTGATCGTGTTTTCTTCTAAATTTCACCGACGGGACTAAGGGTTATCCCCACGAAGAATACTGTGATCAGTATTTCTATTTGAAAATTGAACAAGACCGCGATGCAACGCCAGGCGGATCTCTCGCCTAGTAGGCATAACTGCTCTATTAAACTTAACCCTTGTCTCTGTGTTATAAAACCGTTGAGTGTCTTCTACAGTTCCAATTTTGTGTATGTATTGTACCTGGCCTTTAGTTCGTTGAAAGTAAATCCTAAGTGAGTTTCGGTCTAATTCCTTATGCCAGTGTACCATAGGTGAATAATGGTGCGATTATTACGTATAGTGTATTATCTAATGAAACGTAAGGATATTGAAAGATAATTAACAAACATATTCATTCCAAAAGAGAGGAAGAAGCAAGTACGATGCAGTATTCTAAGTATAAATAGTTTATCAAATCGCTAAAATCAACTTCCGAAACTAAATGAACGATAATCCAGACTTGGTACATTCATGGATTCACATCAAGGTAAAAATTGATCAAAATCACGGCCGTGGTCTATCGTGGGCAAGTGTTGACCATCAAAAGAGGACGCCAAATGCCGAGTCAAACCCTTCAGCGAGGATAAAGGCTATTGCGCGCGGGCTGCGGCCATACCGCAACTCTTCAGTAATATGACATCATAGTTAAAATTTGTTCGGATAAATTTATTTCATGAAGTGAAACCGTAAGTACATGTTGCAGACCTGGAAGGGCGATTTATTTCTGCCGGACAAGGTAGAGTAACTATTGGAGCACACACGAGGCAGTGCTAAAGACAATTTGGCAAAAAGAAGTTGAATGAAATCCTGCAAACAATAACTAACCAGGAGTTCATTCATATCCGTCCACTACCATTCAATTGATGCTTGGCTTAACAGAGCATCTAATATCCAGTTAAAAGATCTGACNCAGGAGTTCATTCATATCCGTCCACTACCATTCAATTGATGCTTGGCTTAACAGAGCATCTAATATCCAGTTAAGAGATCTGACTAGCTATCTACTGCATACAAATTTGGCGACCACATCTACCGTTTACTTTCGGTAGACAGAATGAGCAATAACGTTTCTGTAATGATAGAAGTAGTCAAGAGAATCTAAAATTGTATATACAACTACAACAAGATAATAAGGTAGCTACAATAAAACATTTTCAAGAAGGGTAGAAAACACCATCTCTTCAACAACGACACATGCATCAATTCTTGAACGACAATAAGCAATTTTGATCACGATTAACGATAAACCGTGCAAGAAAACAAACAGAAAACGACGTGCCAGATCTAAGGAAATGCCACTATGAATAAATGATTTGAGCAGCACGCATGTACAAAAAAATGCTGCATAACGAGTGTAAAATACCAGCTATCATGGCTGCTGAGAAGAAAATGAGAATTAGTAGCTGTAAAAAGACACTCCTAGGGAATATAGAAAGACAATTATTCTAGATAAATCAACTTTCTCGCAACTTTAAAACCAGACACAACGAACACTTTGATATATAGAAATTATATAAGAACCAGGAGGATTTAAACATGAGAGAACAATGAGCAAACAAACGCTCTATTTTCTTAATGACAAACATTACGGTGAGTCGACAACCTTTTATCCGTGCATATTCGGAACTGAAACCATCAAGATATCCATTAAAATAAATGAAACTTCGCCGTTGACAATTCTACAACTTTGTTATATGCCACACAGAACTTCATCATAAACCACTCTTAGGACGGACTTGATAAGAAACTAAATGTACCTGAAAAGCAAAAATGAATTAAAGAAAACTACTCTTATTTTGGATGATTTTTTTGACAAGCCATTAGAAGAAGATCCGGGCAAACACAGCAAGATTAATATACCACGGTTGTTCATAGTTGAACTTTAGGTCAAAGCCATGAAGCCTTGTCAAGATTTGAGTTCATTTGTCCTATTTTTCCTCGTCAAGAATTGACATTCAAGTTTTGACTCGCCCTTGTGCACCTGGNATAGTTAAACTTTAGGTCAAAGCCATGAAGCCTTGTCAAGATTTGAGTTCATTTGTCCTATTTTTCCTCGTCAAGAATTGACATTCAAGTTTTGACTCGCCCTTGTGCACCTGGAAATTAATTGAGAGAAAACTAGATCCGGAAATCCAAAAAGGTGCTAGCACCAGAGCGATGCTGAGCTCGATAAAGAATTGCAAGGTGAAAGCAAATTACGACACTCGAGACAGGAGTGAGGCCGCAACAGTGTGACTACGTAAGGCTTAGGGTCTCTACATAGATAGCAAAGAACGGACATCAACACTTTTGCTCACACAAGCCACTGAAAAAAACATCCACGTTAATTAAACCACCAAACATCTCATTAACAACAACAGCCTGCGCAGTGCGAACATCGTACAAACAAAGAGAAGGCATTGAGGTATCGTAAGACATTCAAGAAAGAAAGGAGTTTGAACGACATTTACTATTAGTCAAGAACGATTTCTAATGAAACAATAGAATTCAGACGTCAATGAAATTGTACAAAATACTTCCCCTCAAGCATATCTTTGCTAACACAGCACGACGATAACGTATTTTGTAAAACAGCGTTGATACAGTCCATGAAAATTCAACGACTGCATCCAAATTAAACACGACAAAAATACATACAGCAAAAGAAGCAACTTCAACAACGTGTTTCACTGTACCTAGCAGCAACATGGACCACAGTAAACGTTTCTTACTTGACACAATTGAATGAATACTTTAGTACCAACGATGAATGGTCGTTCTTCCTTTAATAATGATTAATAAATCCTGGCATCAGTGACGACGATTTAATCTAGGGTCAAAGAGACTAACTACATTAGTCCATCACCAGTAGCACCAGTATCGACGAGATTTGTAGTCGACGTGACAATTGTTTCCGGAATCATGGAAAAGAACATAATTTCCGAGGCAACTTATTCATAAAGTGTTTACCTCATGTTCGCAGGTTTAAAGCCCAAATCGATTTTTACTCTAAACCAGCACTGCAGGATAAATTTGAGATAAAATGGAACGAATGCCGTTACTAAAATAACTGATCCATTTAATCCTTCAGTTCGGAATTTTTCACTTCACCTCAAAATAACTTGGAGACGAATTCTCAGAAATCTGTTGCCAGAATTACTGCAGTTTTTTAGAGCTTTTATCTTTCCAAGCCACGATGAGTCTCCAAGCGAAGAGCAGCGTAAACACGTGCACTTGCATCGCCAGCAGCAGGAATATGTACCAGAGTCCGGACACGGGGTATCCCTGGAAAAACAATTATATTTAACACTAATCTGGCAGGCTGAACACTCGACAGTTAGATTATTAACTGGTGATTAATGAAGGTTACTAATGAACCCTATGTAAACCAGGTCTTCAAATTTTTTTTATTAAAAATATTATTATAACCCTTCAAAGGATTATAATTTAGTAATGAAACTGGTGAAAGAAAAAATTTCCAAGGGAACATACAAATGTAAATTAACTATTTGCATGTGAAAGTAAAATAAAATCCGCCTCTCGGAAGATACCATTAACAGCCGAGCTAGATTTAGAGTTCACCACCCAACGTTAGAAGCGCAATGAGTAATAAATCTCCATTTATTCTTTAAAGCTACACATTTTATTATTGTTCATTCTCTGAACAAGCTCTATTCAATATCTGAGCACCACCCACCTGCCACATGGCCACTTTATCGACGTCATCTGCAGTACAGAACGTCCAAAATTCCGAGAAATTTATCATTGTCGCCAGAAGCACAGGTACCGTGGCCAGGAGATTGATCAACATGAAATACACCTGGCAAAGCGATACATATTTCAGCCAGCATTCAGAAAACGTCTTGTACAACAACAACAAAAAAAAAATAGATTGATCAACATGAAATATACTAGAAAAGGAAGAAAATCTGTAACTAAAATATTGCATATCCATGAGAAGATTGTAAGACATGAGAAAGAAATGCATAATTTCGAATTTAAAATACTGCTTGTCTAGCATTGAGAATAAATTTATGAACCTAAATAAAACCTGGGAGATTAAAATTGAACCAGCAATCCTGCTTGCCCCAATGTAGATTAATTGTTGACATGGTTGAATATTCTTCCTGTTTTGTAAATGACTCAAAACTTGATGTGTATTTTGCTAAAAAAAATGTAACCTCAATTTTGAACAGAAACTGTGAAATAAAAAAAATTAGGTTGAAGATTGTTCAGTTTAGGATTTTTTTGGATCTCTTGCGATAGTTCTGAGGTTCACCTTTCACCTGCAATTGTGCCCAGAGGATAAAAAAAAAGAACACAGAACATACCTGCAATAAGATGCCCCTGTTTTTCTTGATGGCTGAGAGTCCGAGAAAGCTTGCTATAGAGCCCACGAGCCAAATATACTCCCATTTGTGCGGCTGAAATACATATACTTATTAGGGGGAAAATCAAATAAGAAAAAACAGG
>JALHKN010605499.1:0-12922 GCA_039513755.1 Hyalella sp. 3TK10
ACATGCCCGAGATGTTTGAGATACTTGAGTTCAATTAGTTGTATTATTCGTGCATGTTATGAGAAGTTAGTATTTACATGCTCGAGATGTTTGAGATACTTGAGTTCAATTAGTTGTATTATTCGTGTATGTTATGAGAAGTTAGTATTTACATGCCCGAGATGTTTGAGATACTTGAGTTCAATTAGTTGTATTATTCGTGCATGTTATGAGAAGTTAGTATTTACATGCTCGAGATGTTTGAGATACATGAGTTCAATTAGTTGTATTATTCGTGCATGTTATGAGAAGTTAGTATTTACATGCTCGAGATGTTTGAGATACTTGAGTTCAATTAGTTGTATTATTCGTGCATGTTATGAGAAGTTAGTATTTACATGCCCGAGATGTTTGAGATACTTGAGTTCAATTAGTTGTATTATTCGTGCATGTTATGAGAAGTTAGTATTTACATACACGAGATGTTTGAGATACTTGAGTTCAATTAGTTGTATTATTCGTGTATGTTATGAGAAGTTAGTATTTACATGCTCGAGATGTTTGAGATACATGATACATATCCAGTCCATGAATACAAATCCCCGATATGAAAAACAGAACAGGAAATTTTGAGAATTATAATCCCGGTTGCCCCAATATTGTCGAGTCTATACAACACGTTTGCGTTGTTCAAGATTTAGTTTTATGCTGCAGAGTTTACACCTCTTATGATCTGCCGTCGGTCTTAGTTTGCTATGCCAGGAGTGTCGTCTCACATTTAAGGGCTTGTTTACCTACAGCTGACGTCTGGCATCTCTGATGCCGATCTTGAAGTGGCGTTCAAGTGCCCTCGTCTAGATCTGCTGCGTTGCGTCCCTAATGTTGTTGTTTTATTTGAAATTAATGCATCATCACACAGCTCAGCTCTTGTTGCCAATAACAGACTCTTCGATCTTTTGAACACCAGGTATGATCTGGCGAAGTATCCTCCTGAAGTGTATCCACAGAGTGTACTGTATTTGATTGCGAGCCATGTGAGTGTTTTCCACTTTCCTCTCAAGGCGGTTGATCGATCCACTGTAACTCTTGAGCAGGTATTTTTTTTTTCTGCTGGTTCGATTAAGGCATTTGCGTGGAGTCGTTTTGAGTAGGTGATTAACATTGAAACTTTCTCAGTTCATATTTGTTGTCCAATATAAATTGTAACCTGAGGACCAAACGATGACTTGAAATGACAATGAAACGACCATTATAAGCAGCCAAAATTTATTTGTGACAGCGAGCGCACCATTGGATTTGTTGGCACACCACATCAGTCTTTCTTTTCTTGAGCTCCAACATAATTGCAAAAGTTTTCATTTCCCCCGGTCAGCTCTGACTGGTTTACGTGCGTTTCTTTACGATTTATTCCGCTGCTTCAGTTTATGTGTTCAATTTGACATTCATTATTTCTAACGTCGATCTAAATACTTCGTGAACAAAAACTTAAAAATTATGCTTGAAATACACGCACATGGGTCGCGTTCTTACTGCCATGACATTCACACACTTGCGGAAACATGATCGTCATTCATGCTCGAACTGGCCGTACTATCAGCTTCCCGTCTTTCACACTTATCTTTGAACGTCTTCTTGTCGCGCCCACAAAAGGAGACAGCACTTGTGATATGCTACTCTATGGCGCTACCTTGTACAGCCTGATATCCCCTGTGTTGGTGTTGTGTGTAAACCGCGCAGTGCTTCCCTGTGGTGTGGCGGCGATGTGTAGACCTTGCAGTGCATAGCTCTTTGTTTGGGTGCGGTGTGTTGACCACGCATTGCTTCACTGCGGTGTGGCTGCCGTTTGTATACCCGTGATGTTGAGTAGGATGTGGAAACCACCGTGCAGTGGTTTCCCTTGATGTTGGTGTAGCAACACAAGTGATCGATGAAGTAGATAGATCATGTATACCGTGCAGTGGTTTCCAGTGATGTTGGTGTAGCATGGTTGCAGCGAAATAAGGTTGTAGCGTTCGTTACGTTTCACGTCACATGAAGACTTTTTTTGCAAACGTTAGTTCTTAGTTTGGGGTGCAAATGAATTCATTATATCGCTGGTCTTTATTTCGTTTTTCTCGTTCAGTTGTTAGGGGCGCACTTGCATCCCGAATTTCAATGCAGACATCAAAGTTTGCTGCTCGAATGAATGTTCAGTTCGGAGATATAATCAAACCCTCATTTCTAACATAGGTGTAGGGTGAAACTCATTTCAAAAAGGTTTCGAACTCATGTTACACGCTGTGCTATAGTTCAAAATAATTCGCTCTGCGTGTATGAAACTCTTTATGTAACACTTTAACAAATAGTTTTTATTATTTTTATGGTCTCTCGTGTACCTTGTACTTCCCTTTTCTTCACAAGGGATGTGGGGCTTTTGAAATGTGTCTGTGCTGCATAGAAGGTATGTATTTTGCACCTTCCATGGGTATGTTGGGTTCGTGAGTGACACACTACATAGTTCATATGGTATGAATGCGAGTCTCTGATATGGTGTTAGGTTGACTTTTTAGCTTGTGTCGCAGCTGACATCTCTCTCATGTGGGTTTGCATTTACACGTATCACGTCGGATTTTGTCCACGTCCCCTTCTTGGTTCTTGAGCTTCTGAGGCGCTTACGCTACAAAATTATTTGCGAGCGTCAGCACGCGACCCACGAGTTGATCTCCCGCACTGATTGTTCTCGACTTAGGGTGCGAGATGCCTTCCTCCAAAGAGCTAATAATACCTAAATACCACAATATCACTGCTATATTTATTCGTTTGCACTCTTTTGTGACTTTATCTTGAGGTAAATTTATGCAAATTTCACCATTAGGCATCCTTTGCATCAGTTTTCAAGATTATTTATTTAAAATGAGTGGCTGTTATGGATTTAATTTATTAATTTTCTTCTTACAATGAGCGATTTCAATTGTTTTTAATGCTACTTATCGTCCGCAACAGGAAAACAGTTACCCTGCTTTAAAATAATACGGTACATGAATACCTGCTGAACTAGATTCCGTAGGATATAATCCGAGAAAATTTACGGATAATCAATATTTTTGTGCAATATGTATTTTCTAGATTCATTCATAGTCAAAATTACAGAATAGTAGTAGATAAATCTAGCTGCAAAATTCAGAATTTCTACAGGGTGTGAGTTGCGCTTCGGATCGTTGTCAGCAAATTGGGGCTGTTAACGCTCTCTAACGAATGTTGTTTCATCATTGTCTCAAATTTGCAAGCAAAACTAAATTATATGCATTACAAAATTGCCGCAAAATGAGCACTGATCTCCGTATGGCTTTCAATTGTGTACGCAAGCATTGCAAAGCACGACTGTAGCTTGCATTGGTTGACGCAGCTGGTTTGCTCAAGCTCGTTATCTCGGCAATTGAGCTTGGCTTTACGAGCAGGAAATGCGCGAACTCCAGACAAAAAAATAAAAATAAAATAGACAAAGGACTTTGTACCCAAAAAAAAGATTAAAAAAATTGTCTATCTGATAACATCACATTATAGATGTGTGGGCCAAAATCAAGATCAAACAAGGGGGAGTGATTTAAAAAAAATGATTGCAGCTTCTTGAGCATTTAAATAAAAAGCAAGCGTGCTCGACTATCTTAGGGGATCTATGCTGTGTAGTTGTTGGTTCTATCATGTATCATTCATACATGTGTGTAGTGTCTCGGAAAAATAAACAAGGGATTTTCAGTTGTAAATAATCATCCCAATATAATTTTACGAAGCATATTTTCCTAACAAAAAGTTATTGGTAGGCAAAACATCCTCATCGGCGACATCGATGCTCTTCTCTTGCTCGAATCTGGTGGCAACAGGACACTTTTTGCTATGCAAGTCTGCTGATGTCAGCAGAAACAATTACAGCAATGAACACATGTTGGTGAAGGTCAGCAGGTTTTTATTGTGCTGGTGCACTCCCAGGCTGCAGTGGTTATCGCTGCCAATTTTGCCCACACTCGCTCGCGTGGGTGATGGCGTCGTGTTTTGGCGCAGGGTTTAAACTTCAGGTCCGTGAGATTTTAAACCCGTTACAAATAATTTTGCCTGCTCCTCACTTTGTTTAGAATTTGTGTTCCGTGTTTAATCGTATTTTTTCTTTCCCAAATTTTGCTGCAAAGCTGTTCAACATTTTTATTAAAACCGAGCGCAACCTTGATTTTCAAAGACCTAGCCCTGTGTACAATTTATTATTTAGATGAAGAAATGTACAGTGGCGTGCAGCGTTGGATGATAAAAAATGAACTTAAAACTTATGATCATCGAGTAGTGAAATATGCCCCTTACGTTGTTATCTATCTACCTTCTCCTTTCGATTCGTGACTTCATTCACCACTACTCATGCATTATTGAATTTTGACGCTGCCTTCTTTCTCGTTAATCACTTTTGCTAGACTGCCCTTACAAATGATGTATTTATACCTTAGTTGAATCATTAACTTTCTGAGTAAGTAGTTGTGCTATACTTTTAACAAATGCACTCAGGGTGACGCTGAACATGACAGTTACCTACAGAAGCCGCATCAAAAAATAAATATTGCTTCAAATAATTGACCATGTTTTTAAATATTTCTGAACACATTATGAATACGTAAGGAATAACATT
Organism: Hyalella sp. 3TK10; assembly: GCA_039513755.1. Classification (NCBI taxonomy): domain Eukaryota; kingdom Metazoa; phylum Arthropoda; class Malacostraca; order Amphipoda; family Hyalellidae; genus Hyalella; species Hyalella sp. 3TK10. The sequence goes on from JALHKN010605499.1 coordinate 4,628, forward strand.
GGGACTATGTATTCAGTTAGCCACAAGAGGCTGCCGATTTAGCTGTAAACATCACGGTCGAGCTACACACCATACACGCACTACACTCGGCACACAGGGTGAGATGGTTTCACCACACAAAACCTCGGGGAAAATTCTGCATCCTTCGATCACTCAGCTTAATTAAAGAATTCGCACGCACTGCCATTGTTCCTTTTGTTAAATTTGCTGTTTCATAAATTATTTAATGTTAGCGTTTATAACTTTATATCAGAGAGTGAAGTTCCTTCGTAAATTCCTGAAGTTGTATCAACACCTGACGGACAGATGGTGCATTGATCAAAATGAGAATAAATTGCTCGGGGGGACTGTGTCCGCGGCGACTTGTTTGGCAATATTCGTCTAAATTTAAAATTTGCTGTACGAACGACTGAGGGGGTTTGCCACAAGAACAAATACTGAAAATAGGAATAACTCGCACAAGAGCTTCTATTTTTAGTCCTATCAATGTTTGCAAACATTGCAGCAGCTGATTGTGCCGTTCATAAGACTCAGAGGAATGTTTTTTAAGGCATTACGGCGAGGGTTACTTCAACGACCCTAGAACGTGTTTCCAGGTGTTAACTCGTCCCCGGAGTAACTCGTGGAGATGTTCAAACGATCCTGATTGCAGCTGGCAAATGGCAGCTGCAATTTTTTCCCCCTTCAAATAATAATTCGAAGCCATAAACGTCCTTTTGTTAAAATATTTGCCTTTCAAATGTTATTTTTAACTTTGATCACTTACCTCGAGTCAGTATTTTATTGTAACCCTAAATTGGAAGCATGGCTGCATAATTTTTTTCACGGGATTTATGGAGCAGCGAGTGGTTTGGCTTTACTTCCAATGCCTTCTTTAGACCGTAATCTATTGAGGCATAATAAGAACCTCTGAGTGGGATTTAAGACACTATCATGGGCGTTCTGCCTGACCTGTCTACGGAGATATTGCGCATGTCCTTCTGTACTTCCCTATTCCTACCCAACTAAGATGCGTAGTACTTCAATGGTTAGGAGCCAGATTCTCAAAAATAATCACGATCTTGCTAGTCCATCAGCAGCGCATTTCATTTGTTTCGTTTAGTGAATGAATTTTTTAGCCAACGTGGTATCCGAATTTACAGCGCAGCAGGACTTACGATCGAGGGAAGCATTGTTCAAGAATGCTCCCTTTGATCAGCTGCCAGTGTCGAATAAACGTTTTTGACAATCTGCTCGGTGAACTGGTGTATTTTCTTCAATTTTTTTGTCGTTTAACACGTTATTATTATTATGTAATGTAGTCGAATCTACTACTTCGCTTTAATCCGATCTGATTGGAATTCACTTGCAGGGATCGCTCTGAGAGTTTATGTGGTGGTTTAACACCAACATTCGAGCCGCTTGGAGGACAAAGTAGCCTGGCAATTCGGTGTGTTAACTAGCCAGTAATTTTGTTTTGTGTTCTGATGTTACGTTGTGCTATCTCTTCTTTCGTATTTTCTCGGTCCTGCAGTTGCGTCTCCACGTCATACATTCATCGTGTCGAGAGTATATATACATGCAGTACAATATTATTTATATTTATATCAACAGTTTAAACTGGCGATTAGCGAGTTGCGCTCTCTCAACATCGTTGTGAGAGTGCGAGCGTTGTCAGAATTATTTATCAGTGTATGACAGTGTAAATCCATTGTAACTTTCTGCTTGAATACAAATTTATTTCATATGTTTTCTTTTCACGTACTACGACGTTTTAGAAATTATTTTTTGTGCTCATTGCAGATGTTGTGTCCGAACTTGATTTAGTTTTATTTGAATACACTGTTCACCCTAAATTAACTGACGCCCGTATACTTCAAGTGGATAACCTTGTACGCATTTTCAGTTTATCCAAGCTGAGGTAAACTGTTATCTTTTCAGTCAGATATATTGCTCACGAGCCAATAAATCTTGGATAAATCACGAGCCGAAATAAGTATTTTCGACAAGTATAAGGGAGCACAAAGTCGTGACTCGTCGTTCTCTAGACCGTGCACCTGAACTGACATTGAGACATTCAAGGAGAATTTGATATTTATGTACTTGTTTACGTAATTTTTCATCAATTTACTGACTACAGAGTAAGGGGATGCTTGATGATTCATAACTGAACAAGTCAAACAAAAGATTTGTGATTTTCTAGTGAAGTGAATCTCGAGATCAAGCATGGGCTCCTATACCATATCTTTTGGTCTTCCTACTCGACGCTTGACTGGTCCAAAGGAACTAAATCAACGATTGGGGCTCGCCATCCACATGTTGGTTCGTAAACTCGCTGAACCGGATTTAAGTTATTCATGTGATTGGTAAACTTTTTTTTGTGTCAGAAAAATTGTTTACTCTCATCGTTTAATTAGTGGTATAACAATTTATTAATTATTAATTGTTAGATCGAGTGTAATAGTAAGATTTCTTGCCTGGTAAAATATAAAGTTCTTAAGCAGATGAACATTGTATCGACTTGTACGGTGATACCAAAAATGTGACTGCGGCCATCAGACTGATTCTCTTCGATGTTTTCAGCACATCTGAGCGTCACGTTAATTTTTAGACAGGGTAACATCACAGATCTCGCCCGTGGATGCTTAGAGAATTTAGGACAAATTATTGTAGAATTACGATGTATACAACTTCCCGCAATATTCCCAAAAACTTAGTCTTTTTCAAAAAATTGAAACTGCAAATAAAATGCATTTATTTCCTCCCGGAGATCTTGGGCAATCGTACACTGACAATTGCTTTTGGGCCCACACGGATTGACTTCGTTTAAAAATATTATTTTAACCTCTAATACTTCCTTAACCCATTTATGCCGAGTGTTCTATTATTGGAACGGTAGTCACGTGGAACTAACGTGCCGAACGGTCCTTGGCATTAATGTATTAATTAGGCTGCTAACATCATACAGAATTTGTTTGGATTTTTTCTCAAGTTGACGACAAGGGTTTTGAACGATCTTATTTTTTCCTCGGGCGAGATGTAGTGCGCATGTCCCTCCGGTACGATCTTATCCGATACCAAATTCGGCTGTTTTTTCTGTTAAGCTACCAATATTGCAGTGCTGATACGCTTGCGTTTTTATAGGGCAATGAACCGCGCAGGCCTTATATAATACGACTAGACAAATTAAGCTGCGTACACGGCGCCAGCTGGTATGTATACGTACGCCGCGACCACAATATCGCTGCATGCGTGGAGCTGATGCTGCGTGTTGACTTGTTGAGCGTCATGCCAAGCTCACGAAGCATTCTTGGCTCTCTCGCTGATATAGTGTGGCTCTAACGATTGGTGCTGCTCCGTCGTGGTACTTAATATCCTTAGTAAACAGAAAATGAGAGTCATAAAATGAAGTCCTTTTCTGCGTGTATGCAAAAGAGAGAAACGACAAAGTGAGTTATTTTCGTAACTTTAGTTTCTCGATGAGTTTTATGTGGGATTTCTCTGTACACCGAGACCTATCACCACCTTCCAGGTATGACTATTTTACCAAAAAAATTCTAAATAGTCAAAACTGTAGAATTCTGTAGAAATGGCCTCCAAATTTACTACTTCTTGTTGTATTGTGAAAGAATGAGCCTAAGATCGGTTCGATCTGTTGGATGTAAACTTCAGTGTCATTTCACAGTTTTGATGGGGTTAGAGACGGCATTGCATCAGCAAGTTGAGTTGGGTTTTAATCTGCTGCTGGGTTTCAAGGGTTACTTTGTCATTCGTAGTCTTTCTCCACACATCAATATAATCATTTCTACTTTCCAAACATGAATAAGAGGCCACCCTCTATACATTGAATGAAATATGGATTATTAAAATCTCCATTAACTTTATCCCTATTGCGTTTGAGCAGTAAAGCAAGGATTAATTTAATATATCATTTGATGTCAGTGCCAAAGATCTTGCTCGATATGGCAACACTCCTCCGATTTGGCAAGAGATTGTAACGGCCAAAGCACGCGCGCGTGCAGTGAAGTTAAATACAGTTTTTCTGTATCATAAATGTCTCATATAAATTTCACAGAATAAACTCATGTGACATCAAACGCAAATAGTTAATACAACTCTGTGGTCGGACTGCCACACAGACTGCAAGATATACTGCTGTTGTAAATGCTAGTAGTGGGACAAGCCTAGTGAATCATGAAATTTGCTCCGTACCATATCCGAAATTTGCTAGACACTATTTTCCAATTTGCTACGTAACATCTACGAAATTTGCTGCTACCACCTTCGAATTAGCTAAGTACCGTACCATTTTTTATTTTTTTTGCTTACTATCAACACAATTTACTACGTACCATCTTCTAAATTTTCCGTTTTCTATCTGTCTTATTCTGATTTTTGTGTGACGTTAGCTTATTTCGGTTAAATTTTTTCGCATTGAGATTCTTTCATTTCTGAGCTGTGGTCGCGCTGGTAATGTTCTTATTAAGTTATCACTCTAAACGAAAAAGAATGATTCCATAAAAGCTGGGAAATTTACAGAGAAAAATTATTGTGTGAAATTTGTCGACACGAACTTATCCCAAATACTGCTGGTAGAGGGCTAAATATTATGCTGGAATGCTAGCGCTTGGGGAGGTAAAAAATTCACTGCTTTCCATGCCACAGCAGCTGGAAAGTAGATTGTTGACCCTCCAGCTGAATACGCATGCTTGTACGGCTGTTGCTGGGACGGTGAGATTCGTATAGGCTGACGTCCCGGGAGCTGCGCTTGCATCAGAAAGTCAGCTGCTAACAGCTGGGTATGGGCGCGCCTGCGTCGTTCTTGCGTCAGCGCCGCTCGATTGAGCATCGCGTCCAGCTCTGGCCAGCCGGGCTCAATTGAGCACAGAATAGCTGCCTTCTCGCTTCAGAATAGCGTAATTGTGGCCGTGATTGCTGAATATACGGCAATGCCCAATTGTGAACGAAAATACCCATGATGTGTGGGGTAGGCTAAAATGCACGCAAGGAAAGTTTACAAACGCTACCTGCCATGACACAAAATGTACGGCATGAAAAATATATTTTGAAAATCATTTTCGTTCAACGGCTCGAATGTTGATTGTATTCTCATGTTTCCAAGTGTGGTCTACATTGGCTTTACAGAGGTTACCGAAAAAAACTTGCTCTTGAGTTTCTTACCCTTGTCAAGCACACCAGGCGAGGCCAGTCTCAAAAGTTGTATGCATTGGGATATTCCGATTTAATCTCGTGAACTTGATAGTCGGCAATCAAGTACTTTACGGAACATTTGTTGAAATGCTGGCATGCACGTTTCGCCGATACCCTCTGAGGCAATCTTAGGTACTCCTCAGAAAGTGCCAGTGTCATCATTTCATTTCATGTGCTCACCGCTCAATTGCCTTATTGTGATGCACTAATTTATGAGGAAAATAATGTGAAGTACGGGCAATGAATCAATTATATATTCGATTAGAAAGCTCATGAAGTGATTCATGAGCTTTCCCAGGCATCCTCCACACTAGCGCCACTTCCACGTCTGTAGGTAGAACAAGATTGAATTTTAATTTGATAGAATACAAATTTAAGAATTAAATTCAGAGTAGTTTCAGTTTACACAGCATTAAATTAAAATTCCAAATCGGTGGTGAAATTTGTCCATAGACGGAAAGTATTATTTAAAGGAACGTGCTCAGAAGATCAGAAACTAGTTTCATACTGATTGAAAAAACAGCACTCCTGGTATCGTACCGTGATCTCACCTTACAAGGCTATCAGTGCGGAGATCATTGGTCTCTCGTCAATCCACGGATCATCCACGACCCGCCGACAGGCTAGGTAAGCTCGCCTACACCGTGCCGCACGTCAGGCTGCTGCTCGTCTCCGAGAGTGTGCACTTCACTCAAAGCAAGGAGAAGCAAAATGAACCAAAGCATAAAGTGAACACTGGACCCAGAATCAAAACTACAGTGCTGCGCAAAGAGCTGCTGAAGGCAACCGAAGTCAACAGACCGGGAGCTGTCAGGTCTGCATAGTAGGAAGTCTAGATTACTAATGTTCCAGAGACTGGATGTGCGCTTCACGTCAACGAAGTGACTACAACATTGAAAAGGCAAAATGCTGGATTCACGGTACTGGAGTGATTTTTAGAAATTTAACCTTTACAATGATTAAATTTCTATTGACTTTAGAAATTGCACAGCAATTATGTACATGCGATGATTTGTTTATAATTTCTCTTCCTCCTATGTCTTTTTTCTGTATCCAATTTTGAACTATTAACTTTGTCACATTTTCGGCTTGGAATTCTCTCGTTCTCATCATAAGGCATCTTATGTGTCCTTTTCTATGAGCTGCTGATTTTTCTGCTCAAAAAAGTAAGCGTGTATATAATTCCTCATATATAACGTTCATGCCCATTTCCTTGTTTCACTTTTTTAGTTACCGAGAAATGTTACCCGACTCTTTTTCTGATGCTGATTTAGGCTCAGGTTTTTAATCTGTTGACGACTGAGTGAATTAACAAATTAGTTTCCTCAAGCAGCCGTTCTTATTGGCGTTCTTGAACAGCAGCATTCTTTTCGTATTGGTGCTTGCATTTAAAGATCAATAAAAGTAATTTCTGGTTTAATGAGGCTTTGCTTGGATGATCGTGGCAAGTTGTTGCAGAAAATATATTATCATTATTGGGGATTTTTACTAATTTAAGAACTAACAGGATGATGCGGTGTGTAACACCCAGGTTCTCCAATTCGTAATCGAGATTATTATTTTACCCTGATTATCTAAGTCGTATCCACCCACGGTTTGTCGCAAAGCTTAGCATCTCCGTTCGATCTCAATCTTAAAACTTGTCCCCATGTGCTGAATATATTTGTCTACATAGATGATCACAATTCTAAGCTAGGTATACAACTGTGATTCGGTCATCGTCCTGTTCCGAATTGAATCTCGCACATTAATTGGCTTGAAAGGTGAAACTTGACCTCACACAATGTTTCTCCATGGGAATGAATGGAACGTACCTTATCCTGCAAACTGTCCATTAATAACTGTCCTTGTTTTTTTTTGTGTCCCATTTATAGATCAGTCAGGACTGGCTTTATATACCATCGTATAACTCATCCAGTTGATTTCTTACAAATAATGACGCACGCGCAGCTGTGCAATGTGATGCAACGCTGGGACAGCTGTTATGGCCCACCCCTGAAATACGCCCTTCCGAACCGCTCTATATAATTTCTGATGTCATCCAGAGAAACATGCTGCATTGAAACTCTTCATCATTCAAATAGAAACAGGCTCTATAGTATACCTGCAGATGTCATCCATAGAAACATGCTGCAGATAAAAAACGTGGGCGTCATTCGAGTCGGAATAGGCTCTGTAATATGATGTCATAGCTTTAGAAACGAACGTTGTGAAAACGCATGAAATAAACCATTGAAGTGAACGCTGGACTTGCACAAGATTCCCCTTAAAGTTCTGTAATTATTAATGGTAAATTGTTTATTATTATTTGAATAACTATTAACGAACAGCGTAAAATTTGATTGTACTTTTTAATAGAAATACTTTTCATCGTGTTGACATTTTAATTAATCAAAATTGAGCTGGCAAAACGAATTAAAATTTTAGCTTTTCATGTTGAAGTTTCCTACTTGTGTTTTCATGTGGATTATCAAAGCAAATAAATTTTTTAGTTGATGTGCAACTTTTTAGCTTTAATATACGAAATATTGGACTTATATTCATGCTCTTTTCTAGTGGAAATATGAGCTTCTCGTCAATTCATTTAGATATTTTGGTAAAAGTATATTTAAAGGGGCTATGTGAATGAGAACATTGATGCTCTCCTCTTGCATCTATATGCATGCAAAGTTCGCTTTAAAAGTCAGTATTGTGTCTTTGTTTCATAAAATTACCATTTTCTACATTCTACGAGGAAATGAAACCTCTGGCTTAGCAATATTTTTTAGATTTCCTCCTTACATATGTAAATTTAACTTTGCCCTTCCCAGGTAATTATTCTAGTGTCTGGAATTACCCTTATGTATGGTTTTTCATTTAGATATGCGTCAACTGAGGGCTCAAGTCTCAATTGTAGTAAGTTTCATGGAAAATAAAAGGTTATTAATGTGTCGCCGTCCATTTCATCTGTCAACTTTGATGATGACTATCGCGAAACGCTGCTGCAAACATGTCATGACAAATTTCTGCGCTTAAATTTATTTAATTGCGTAGTTTGAAGTTAGATGTTGTTGCTGGGGCAAACTTCTGATGGATGGTTACATTCATTGGGCTTATGACATTTGT
>JALHKN010605499.1:12972-24767 GCA_039513755.1 Hyalella sp. 3TK10
AAAATGTTCATAGAGCAATTAAGGCACCACAGTAAAGGCGCACAAACTGAAGGGCAGTTTGTCAGCCTGCACTTCGACGAAAATCAAACATCGCTCCAAATTGTGACAGCGAGTGGTGTTGCTGGGGCAAACTTCTGATGGATGGTTACATTCATTGGGCTTATGACATTTGTATTTCCGCGCAGCTTTGCAGTTGGATGTGCCTAACTAGCAACGTTTGAACCGTGTCTTTTGATCAGTTTTTTTCGTAGTTTAATAACTTGTGCAACTTTGAAGCTTGCTGTTGCCAGGCGGAGGTCCACTCGGAGCGAGTTGGTAATTGATGGTTCTACGCTGTGATGGTGAGCGATGAACGCACTGCATCATTAGTCCGGGCCGAGATAGCCGCGGCTCTGTATGGCAATATCATCGATAGGTTCAACGATGTTCAAGTTTCCCCCAGCAACACCACTCGCTGTCACAATTTGGAGCGATGTTTGATTTTCGTCGAAGTGCAGGCTGACAAACTGCCCTTCAGTTTGTGCGCCTTTACTGTGGTGCCTTAATTGCTCTATGAACATTTTCTTTCGAATGGGATCAGCCACATTCGTGAGTAATATTTTATTGCGTTCATGACCGACTGCATTATGTCCAGCTATGGGGATCTAAACACTAAAAATAGGCATGGGAAGATGCAGTGACGGATGCTGAAGGTTTGCTAAGGTACTTATGTGTTTTTAATTTTTTACGCTTTGTTTTCAACTAATTCTATTTAATATTTGATCATCTAATCAAAATCCACTGTAGTTCGTTCGTGCATTTGCAGCCTCCGTAAGCGGAGGTGTCAGTTTTGCTATTAAATCTAATCAAAATTTAGGTATATTAATATTTTAAAATAATTTTATTTATAGGTGAAATGTTGTTGAAATGACCTTAATATAGTTTAATCATTGTCAGGGGTTATTTTTTCTGTCAAGCAGGCGCTCGAAGTTTTCTATCGTCAATTTCATTCTTTTGGGCCTGGCAAATCGATGTATATAGGGCTAATTTGCACATCGCCATCTTGATATCTAAGCGTTCACGACGATCTTTTTGATGAATAACACATATATCAGACAATGCATTCACTTGAAAATAGAAAGCCTGGCATGATCACTCAGATATTTCAGAATTTGTTTTTTTAATACCACGAATTTATTCTCGATTTTTCTGGATAAAAACGTTGCGATTATGTTTAAATATAAATTTATTGAAGGTACATCATGTTAAAGAAATGACGGGTTCAAAAATTATAACGAGAACCCCAATTTTCATTAAATTTGTCGCTTCTCCACATCAGTGTCTAATTTTTATAGGATGCCAAGATCAATGAAAAAAGTGAAAGGCATGGCTGCACCATAGAATCATAGCAATTACTAATGACAAAGATTTTGAAATTGATGGGGATCACGACTTCTGGGATCCAAAATTCATATCTGATACCAGATTCATAAGTGAAGAAGATGCAGCGCCAACAATTCGAACCGCCCAAGAACATAAAAGCATTTACTTTGCCGTGCAATCAAGCTTCCACACTAGTTCATTAATGGGCGTCACCTTTTATTTCTGTAATAAATCTTACCCGGTTCCATCCATTTGATAAATCATTCTCATTAACAGCAGATAAAGAGTGTGTTGTTACCCATTTTTGTGGTTGTGATTGACTCACGCATCTGGAAAGTCTGGTTACTAAATAAACGGGACTGATGAACTGCCTGGTTATGATGAAAAGACACTATTAGAAACTGCTGCCTGTCTTATTCATGTCAGCGAAAGGCTTTGATCATTCAGATACAGACAGTCTAGACGCTGAGCCAGCACCTCCGGTGTATTTACCTGAGAAGCGTCTATAAAGGGGCCTGTCTTAAAGGGCGAGTCAGTTGAGCCAGGACGCTCTACGTTAACGCTACTCCGGCGTGACCTTGAGAGTCGTGACAAGTATAGTTCAATATCCCGCATTACTATGTAAACCTGTGTTGAAGTACTGTATGTTGAATTGAGAATAAGATAACATAAGGACCTGCGCACTTTGTCGTCATTACCCCCGTTCTAGATTGTTAGACAATCAGGAGCACCGAGGAGAACCTACTCTCAGGTAGATTCGTTTAGAAGTAACGTAACAGTCGGCACGACCTGAAACAGTCGTAACCTGACATTCAGGGTAGAAAAATTCATTATTGAGTGTTCTGTCTCACGGATGGTTCAAGTGTATGTCCAACAACGAGCGCTTGCACAGCTACCCCGAAACGAACGACACATCTGCTCCTTCGACTTTCTATTTCAACCTAGTAACCACCTAAACAAGAGCCCCTGCAGGCTGGGCATAGTTTGAAACATGAATTTTAAATGAGCATAAAGTGTTCTACATATGCTCGCAATGTTTGGGTACTATTTAGGGAGGAAGGTAAAACCAATCACTGAATCATTTACATGTCTTTTCAGATAGAACAGAACGGGAAATTCTACTGGAATAGTACAAACTTTATCGCACCCGATGGATGTGTGACGTGTGCAGAGTTTGCCATCTTTATTTCTGAGAACATTTTTCGGGAGGATCATCACTTGAGGTGATCGAATGGATAAGTTTGTTTTGGTGTCAAGAGGATTTGTGTTCAGTAAAATCTTTTTTTGCGTTTCGTAGTTCGGCCTATCGCTCTTTCATTGCACCTTTTCTCACCTCAAACACCGATGTGTCCAGGGACACATGTTATGGCTCGCAACACTCATGACTTTCGTGTGCAGCGTTCCTTTTTTAAAGAACGAAATCGAAGTCTGGACTCGAAAATTCTTCACATTGTGTGAAGAATTTTACACACTATGTTCTGACTGATATTATAGTGTCGAACAAATTATATTTGATAACCCACCGATGTTCCTTTTAACTTAAAGGGTTAAAATGCATGAAAATATTTTATCAATTTTTGTCCAGCTTTTTGCAAATAATGTTCGATCGATTCATTGGATGAAAGTTTACTGATCACCTTATATGCCTTTATTAAATTAATTTGAAATGCATTTGGTGATATTTTGTTAACCTAAAATCCTTTATTGTTCCTTATGGTAATAACATTGTATTATTTACATTTTCCTTTAGTATAACCTTGTGATAGCTGTCTAATTTAGATGTTAATTGATTAATCCTCTAATAATAGATAGTTTGATCCCGATTATTGAAAAGGAGCTTATTTCCATTGAGATGACCTATCTTACGTGTAAGTTTCTCCGATGTGAGTATTAATTACCGTACGTTTTTTATCATTACAATCTTTTCCTGTAGATCACGAATTAATACTGGTGTAAGTTGTTAATGCATCGATCGCCTCCGATAAGAGCGTTGTATTTGTATATGCGCGCATAATATGCTTTAAAAAATATATTTACATATGTGCGTAAAGTGTTGTTAATTTATACGCGTGCTCATTTGCACATGCTAGATTGACTATGTTATATTGGGCCTCTTCATTATTTCTTTCGCTTGGGCTCTTGGCTTATGTTATTAACGGTTAAATTATTACACGCGGAAGCCCCAAAACTCGAAAACATTTGCAAGGATAATTCCAAAATTGCTATTCCGTATGCATCTCCAGGTGCGTGCTTGTTTTCTCGTTCTCTTAGTGGCATAAGTGAATGAACAGTAATACTCAGAAGCCCTCTGATAAAACTTGGCTCGTGGGTTTTTTTAAGACATGCGGGGTGTTTCATCTCTGTGTTTGAACTCATAATTTGAGACATCTATTATTATAGCTCTGCGATAAGGAAGTTGGGTACGTTTTCTGCTTGCTTGCGTCTCATTAGTCACTCAGTACTGAGTTACTCTCGGATTCATTGATCGAGCCTGATTTATTCATTGCTTCGTTCTACTAGCTTGAGATTGCTCTTTGTTCCTCAGCACCTCGGCTTGGCGGATCTGGACCAGACTTTGGAAGACATCCTTGCCGAACACGTCGAATATGTTCAGAAGTCCGTCGATGTTTTCTGCTCACTCATGGAGAACGAAGTGTGCTGGGGGGCTGAGGAGCGACACTACATCGGCATGATGGTGGGTTATTCAATATAATTTGTTCGACACTATAATATCACGTCAGAACGACGCTGCATTTGCATGAGGGTAGGTAATGAAATATCAAGCGTTAAACACTGAGATATTTGTCTTGTCGATCGACAGTACATCGATTTGATGTCTACCTTGGAAATTAATTTATCGAATAAAATCATTAAGAATGGAATTCATGTTTGAATTTTTTTGGTAGAGAAGTTTAAAAATTAAAATTCCATTGTTCAATTCAAATTCATCAGTTAATTCTCGAATTAGCTCATCATCTGCCACCCATCTGGGAGTTTCGCGAAGGTTGCAAATAATACTTTCGAGCCACTGAACGAGATGGAGATCAACTCAGTTTCAAAAAGCAAAACAGTTATTCATTAACTCTATATTTTCGATTAAATTGAAATTCGGACTGATTCGTGATCTAAATAAGTTTAATTTTGCTTCACAAATTGAATCATTGTAAATCAAAGCACCCTAAATGAGAACTCGCATGGCTCATCTTATACCTTTAGTTGTCATCACAATGGAGGGTTTTTTTCTGCAGTCTGCGTGCCGAAACAAGCGTCCACATTTTTAACATAGTAGCTATTGTTTTAACTGACTGATTTCGTTAGAGGATTATCTTTTTATATTTATGGTTATGATCACAAAGATGTTATATTAAGACGTAGGTTTACCGTGCAGGCCGCGTGTCGCCACAAGTGTTCAGTGTTGGTTTCGGAGCAGCGGTCGCGGTTTACAGACTGCGGAGGTCCAGACCACTGGCTGGAGGGCCTCCACAACGCCCCTTTTCGGCTGCGGTGCCTCCATCAAACTAACGTCATCCTCGCACACAGGCCCTGGATGTTCAACCGAGCTCATATCCAAGTAAATCCCTTGAATTCTGCAACATAGTTCTGTAGATGACTTTAAAACTTAATTCGTCCAGTTTCCCAGACAGAGTTGTAATTCAACTGTGGTTAATCCCTCTTTCGACAGAAGTTATTCGTCATGAATAAGTATTATTAATTTTACAGAGGCTAACAAGTTTCACCAGTTCGGTGTACCAACATTACCTTCAGTGCCAACATTTTGTGTGACCTATTTTTTGCTCCAGACACGTCGCCTTTTGAAAACGACACTCTTCATTGATATTAATGGATGATGCCACGTCGCCTTTTGAAAACGACACTTTCTATTACTATTAATGGATGATGCCCATACTTAGGTGGAAACGAAAGGCTATTAGCGGCATTTTCTGTCTTCTATAGATTAAGGAGTGAATCTCGATTCTAAGGTTTATGGATTTAGATTCAAACTTAGAATCAAGCCAAACTTGAAAATCAACTTATAGAAAATATGGCTGAATTCAACTTTCATAACGGAATAACCGTTCATTATTATTGAGCAGCAATTAGTGAAGTCTGGCTTGAGCTTACCGGAGGTGGTCGTGGCGGTGACGATCATGGCTTATTTCCACGCCATGTCAAGCATGATACACGCGCTGGGCATCGAAGCGGCATCCGGAGACAACGAACCGATGTATCCTCCCATACCTCTCGTAAGTGCACACAAGTAGACTTCTTGCCTGGTTTGAGACACAATACATGAAAATTCAACCGTTCCCATCCTCACTGTCGTGAAATCAGAACTGGATTTTTTTGCAGTTACACCTCCCATACCTGTCGTGAGTGTACAAACGCCTTATTTACAGCTATGAAATTGTAGGTGCACAAATTTTGATCAGTTCTTGCATATCGCAAGAAAATTAATTTGACATAAGGCAATACAATATTCAGAACCATAATAATTCATCCATGGAACGTAGATTCCATCTCAAGTTTTCATGGTACTCATTTTCAACATTTAATTTTAACAACGCAGGAACGCAAGCCGCCAAGAGAAAGCTGTATTCTCTTTTGAAATATTTTTGTATGGGCTTTATTTTCTTTCCAAATAACTTTTTAGTACCCAATCCTCTAGTAAGGATCATCACCTAATTGTTGATCAATTTTTTCCTCCAACCTGCTTTCGTTTAAGTTGATTGCTCATCTATTATATTTTACGATTAGATGATTGCTTAGGGTCTCGTAATTTGAATTAATAAAGGATTGCTTATGATATTTCCCTGGACAGCCGCTGGAGGCGTGTGCGTCGGACTCGTCGCCGCGGTCTTCGGAGCTCTCGAAGGGTGGCGTGGCGGTGCTGCTCCAGCGCATGGAGAAGATCACCGACTGCCCTGACCACGCGTCTGCTCTTGGCTCCTTGTCTTCCTCCAGCAGGTATTGCCAACAGCAATGATGTGCTATGATGAAAACCACTCTTATTTATGAATAGGATTTTACAACATTAGCAGCGAGTGTGGAGTCCTGCATCGTGTTTTCTCTGTTCGCAATTTGTAGAATCATCTGTTAGGATATATCACTTGAGCTACTCGTTATAATGGAACTTATTTGCGTTTTGTTGAGTGCAGTGATGGGAATTTACACAATATTTCGGACCCTGAGCTGCCTAGCGACCCATCTCTCCTCGACACTTCTTCCGATGACAAGTATCGACCCTTTTCTAAATACTCGCCCAATATGAACTTCGTTTACAGAGATTTTTATCGAAGAGGAAATAAAAGTGATGCTCCGACGCTAAAATATCAGGTGAGGGATCTCAGACGACTGGTTTTGTCTTGCTCGATATTTAAGACATTAATTTTTTATTTGACTATCCTCGTCGTTCTAGCTAAACTCTAGCTGCTAAACATAAAATGAGGCAGATTTCAAAGCTCGCAGTAAACTATCTCCGAAGATCTAACTCACATATACTATTTTTGCAATGAACGGCAAAATCTGGATCAAAATTACGCATGCATGTTTTATCATCAAGTTATTTTTGTATCAGTTTTTGTCTTTCATACATTTAGGATTCATTTTTGGATGTTCTTCGTCATGTTCTTGTTAATTCCTGTTTTTTTCATGATATCAACTCAGGTAAGTTCATGAGCCCTATTATTGACCTCTATTCATATTTTCCTTTTAGTTTTAGTAATAATTCTTGCCAGTAATTGCTTGATTTGATTGGCATCTGTTACTATACGCTGTCTCTAACTTGCAGCATCTGTGGGAAGACATGGGCTTCACAACAGTTGCTAAATTCACATCGCAAGAATTAGCGGATTGCCTGGATAGCAAATTCCGGACGGCGTCGAGCATGACGTACCACACGTGCGGTGACCGCGACAACGTCAACACCGCGCCCTTCAGACGCGCCGTTTGGAACTACACTCAGTGCCTCTTCGGTATCCGGTGAGACTTCATTTCGGAATAGGTGTTTTATAGGTGCGAAAAATTGTATGCATCATATTTAAGTATTTTTTGTCATATAGAGTGAAACTTGCTCGGGAAAATAAAAATAATTATTTAGCAAAACTTGTTCATGAATATTTGCCATTTTTATTTGCTAATTAGCGGATCCTGCCCATGAATATTTGACGCTTTATCTTGGGTTCAATGGGATTACATTTTCAATGTTTACAACTTAGGTTTGGGAATTGCGAGCCTTGCTTTGGCATCTTCACAGATTTTATTTAATATTTTGCTGGGATTTCTTTGGAAGGCTTACTCATTTATTTGGCAAATGGCATTTACCTTGATTGTTGTCGGATTTGAATTAAATTTGGAATTAACTTATTTAGAAATGTGTACCATTTATTTCACGAGTAATGAAATTCACTCTGAATTGTTCACAAATTTCAATTTGCTTGGTGCATTCATTTTCAATTCTCTAGTGATGGGAATTTCGTAACCATTTTCATTGACTTCACAAATTGATCTCCCTTCCCATTTTTTTATTTTGGTTGCAGGCTGCGGTTGTGCAGCAGAATGGCACCAATTTCCTATTGCATTCACTATTCCGGATTATTTTGATCTATCTTAAAAGCCCAACCATTTTCTAGCCCAATCCTTAGTCCCATCTTGACATGTTTCTGGTTGATTTGTGACGACGTTGACGCAGGTTGTCTGGTTGTAGTAAAAGTGAATTTAAAATATTACTGCAATGTCTTGATGACTGACGTGAAAACGATGACTGCGGATATTTTAATGGGTGAATAATGGTTAAATCGTGTGCAGACGTGATGACTACGACTACGGCCACATCAACATGTTACTCGACCGTCACCTGAAGGTCTTCCTCAAAACTCTGAGCGTGGCTCCCGAGACTTTCCCCGACGACCTCAAGCTCCTGCCTTCCATACTCAAAGAGTTCAAGCCCAGCGAACAGGTGAGGCCGTTGATTTTACTTTAAATTAGAGTCAATCCATATAATTCTTAGTTACTTCCAATCATCTATTGCTGTACCATTTTTACCGTCACCTTATTTTCGTCAATGAACTCAACCTTAGCAAACATCAGGGTTCTGTACGATTTCGAAATGATCAAACTTCCAAGGCTTCTTCGTATTATAGTTAATGGTATTTAAAAATTTATTTTAGATCGTCATATTCCATCTTCAGATCGAACCAACCAAACAGTAACCTCGCCACTTGTTATTAACCGTTTTCGGTTTAACCTTCCAACTTGACGAATAGTGTGATTTCAACGACTGTGCACGATTTTATTTATAAACTGTTTAGCATCTAAATTTATTACTTTATGCCAAATAATTCTTTCATCTTGGCTCCAAAACTGGCAATCCAGATATTTTTCCTTGAGACGACCAAACACATTTGTGCAGTGATTTTGATTAAAAATTTTTCTAAAGTAGCTCTAAACTAAGCAAAGATCTTTTAGTTTATTCCCCGCCCGTACCTTCCATTGTTCAACGGTGCTAAAAAATATATATGTATATTTACAGAATGTAATCCATTTCTATAATTTATTAAGGCCCCCGGATATGGATAGTTTTTACCCTGTGTACTGCTTCATTTTATTTTCGATTTCAGATTTTTAGTTATGACATAACATTCATTCTACGTGACTTGTAAGCTTAACGATTAAGACGCATTTTTTTAAATTAATAATTTCGAGGTTGACTTGAATAGTCTGGCTCGTCTTCTACACATATTTTCATTCTTTACCTATGGAGAGTTTGACTCCCGTGTGTGAGACGCGCACGTCGTGTCTTCCAGTAAACTTTACCTTTTAAACTCACTGAACTATTGAGCATCACAATCAATTCATATCAAAAGAGAAAATATTAAATATATCAACCAAACAAACATAACAAAAAAAGTCATGAGTTAACAAAATGTTTATCGCACAAGGGTCATGTTCCACACACTGAAAAAAACTTGATGAAGTGATGAACAAAATACAAACAAACATAGCCTTTCAATTCTAAGCAGTGCAGAAGCAGCACTGAAATTCAATAGCAGGAATTGAAGAACTTTTCTAACAGGTCACTCACAGTTTGCTGTATGGCTTATGTTGGACTTATTGAAAGACTTATTCCCTAACACCGTGGGAATTGTCATGTTTTATTCCTTCTCGTTTTCGATTGATTGTATTCATTTCACGTATTACGTTTATTCTCTCTGAACGCAAAATTTCGTTTTCGACATTGCCAATTGCAGTATTCTTTTTTATGCCAGGTTCACGTGGTGATCTTGGCAGCGGAGGCACGTCTACAAGCCGAGATGGTGTACGCAATGTTGGCTATAGAACGCTACTATGTATGTGGATAAATACATCATAACCTAAGAGTACGATGATTTAGCGATCTTTATGGCATGACAGCTCATTTCACAACGCTACAAACGTATCTGCATGGGTCTTGGTTTCACACTCCAAACTGTTTGATTCAAATGTTAATCAATTTCGTTGTAATTGAGATAGATATCTTACTGTGTTTCGGTGACATTATTGCGCTGTGGAGTAAGAGTAGAGATAGTTTAGATAGTGTAAGCAACTGTACGCTTATGCGGCAATGATATTGTAGGTCCCATCGCCATCTATGATGTTTGGCTTCCATTGTGGAGCTCATTTGGATCCACGTGAATCATTGACATATGGAGTTTGTTATCGTTATTTCTTCACCAATTATAGGCTTGAAGAAATCGCGCTATATTTACGTAATGAATATTGTCCTTCACAGTTCAAGTTCTTACGGATGTAAGTATGTTCGTGTCATGTTCCCTCTTACGTACTTTTTAAGCCTTATCAGTTGTGGTTGACACACGCGTGTCTGCTCTCATTTTTTACCGTTAGCAGTGCATTGATTGTTACGCTTCGGAAGGAGCGATACCAAGGCCTTAATGTAGGAAACATAGTATACACGAACCGTGTATACTATTTTGCTAGCCTGTATCGCAGATCAAAATACTGAATAGATATTCTGTTGTTCGTGAATATATCCAAAAGTACGATGAATGGATGAATAATGGATGAGAGCAGAGCTGAATTCTATTATGTCGTAATTACTTTGTCTTTCATCATTGTTTGTAGTTTTTTTTCTGGCTTGCTTGGAAAACCACGAAGGATGTCTGCCGTCAGTGTTGTTTCGCGGTTGCACTATTTTTGTCAATCGTCGTCAATTCAAGAAAAGAAGACACGATAGACACTCTTTATGTGCCGCTTCCTTTCTATGAGCTTCCAATTTTGATTCGATGGCGGCAGAAAGTGCGATGGTTGCATCGAATTTCGTTTCTGTCTAAAGTTGCTCCTCTGATCTGTCATTTTTATGTAGCGTTTTCCAATGTTTGGTTGGTGCTAAAGGTGCGTTTGTTTTCTTATTCTCAGATGCTCTGAATTGTTTACCGAACACAGTTGGTCTAGATAATCAAGAAACAATACTAACCCAATCCAGATGAAACTCTCGCACCCCGAGTTTTTCTTCTTCGTGATCTTCTATTACAATAATCTTCATTTGCCGCCAATTTCGATGAAAAAGACTTCTGCTGGTGTGATTTTACAGTGACGCGTACTTGTCTCCCTTAAGTTCCGCAAGAAACTCAGTTTAAAATATAATTTAATCCTTCATCTTTTGCCTCTTACGAGTATTCGGCTATTAAGGACAGGTTGATTCTTCAGTTAATTAATTAATTCTCCAGTCCCGTTACTTCTAATTTTTTGCTCAATTATAATAAGAATTGTGTTAACAGTGTAACAATATTTTCTTTGTCCTAGTTATGGTCGGAGTTTTTTCGAAACTTTATCATGTATAATCCAGCGATTCGTTTTTATCTTAGTTAGTAAATTTCTTCCATCAACCAATGGGTTCAGGATTTTTTACAGATTCGCAAATTCATAGCGAGTTCACTGATGGAAATGCCTCTTTATTCGCTAAAAAGGTTCTAAAACATTAATTTAATTTTAGATTGCTCTGAGTAAATCGCGCACTGCGTTGCTGCTATTAGTGTATGATTTATTGATTACTTCCGTGTTGTACGTTATTTAAGAAATAAAATAGTAAGAGCAGGTAGGCTTCAGCGTAGTCTGCATGCATGATGTCTTCATCCGTGCATATGTACTCGTATTAAAGAAGAACATCTTATGACGGAGAGCGCCGCTGTTCTGAAAGGACCTAATTCTTGTTATCCTGAAACGAGGCGTTGTTTGTATATATACCCTCAAGAAATAGTCGATTTTTTTTTCGAATGGCGTTGATACCATACTTGCCTGAATATTTTTATTGTCCTGGGGCCGTACTTTCAAAACATTGCTAAGTGTACGTAGCGACTTACGTGTTGCGTAAGTCCGCTAAGTACACGTAAGTCCAAAAGGTGGTACCTTCAAAACATTTCCGCGCCACGCTACGTCCA
>JALHKN010605588.1:0-19123 GCA_039513755.1 Hyalella sp. 3TK10
GAGTGGACGTCTGAAATTTTATGAGTTTCACGAAGACTTTGCATTATCTTCCTCTAAAAAGAAAGTTCTATAGGTTAGTTACGCGACTCGTTCCAAACGAAAAAAGCGAATGGTGACAGATGCGCGTGAGAGGAATAAGACATGTCATCGTGAATAGATTTGAGATGTACGCGTGTGACGATTACCTAATATGAAAACTTGAGTTCATGGTATCAGAGAGCTTATTAAATTAGCATAATGTGACAAATCTCGTGATTTGCAAGATCTATCATCGAAAAACGTGAACCGAGTCTGAGTTCACTATCTACCCTCCAAAAGTAATGATAATTCAAGGAAAATTGTGACATTTTCCCCTGTTCAGATGGTGAAGGACTATGATGTTCAGAGGTTTAACCTTCATTTGTACATATTAATATAGATGCGTCTGACACATACGGTAATTAATTGCATGCATGCATAATACATGAATTAGATGGATGCGAGAGAATTATTGAAAATGCACGCCTCATGCCTAAGTATTTAACAAACGTCAGTGTTGAAGGTGTGGTCATTGCCTCTGCTTATTAGAACAATGGAGATATGAATGAAACATTTGAAACTCGAAACGAATCCCCTACGAGAGAAAATCGTGTGGAAACAGTGATTTCCCGTCTAGTTTTACTTCTCCTGAACAGCAAGGACAAAATTCCATCATGAAAACAGGACATATCACAGAAAACAGCTTATTCGTGGGCCTAATCAGGGTTTCGACAAAAGTGATATAGAGATAAAATTTATAAATTTTAGAATTTTATACTAAACTGGATCTCTTAGGTATAATTTTACGAGGCCCACGAAAGCTGGAGTTTCTTCAGCCCCGTCTCATGTTGTGGCGGTTGGAGAGAAAAAAAGAGATACCTAATATGAGAGAATGTTCAAAATGATGGTATATTCTTCTCTACTAAATTTATCTGTTATTGATTATTGCTAGCTTAATGTTTTTGTTTTTGTTTATTAAATATTCGAGCAGCTTTATAGAAGAAATATGTGTAAATGCATAATTATCTCATTCATTGATAACAAGCGTGTATGGATAAGCTGATTTGGTTTCTCTCTTTGATAATAGTAACTGAATGTGTTGTGTAATGATGATTCATTCTTGTATTTACTTGAACTAATACAAATATACATGCCCCCACATCAGTTGAGTAATTTTGCCCGACACTTTCGACCAAGGTTGGTTGTTAAATTCGTAAATTCTTCATTGGGATACGTACATTTGGGGAGAGTGACAGTGTATTCTATTGAAAAAGGGAGAGATTAGAATTGGCGTTATGGCCTAAGACAGCATGAGGTATGAAAATTATTGAATGACATAAATATTTGTAATTAATTACTCTGCGTTATGAATGCGAGAATGGAGTAAAATGACATACAAATGCTAACGATGTGTCATCTGGAGAAAGACACGAACAAAACCTCACTCTCTCCATCCACCGGATATCAATGACCTCTCCCTTCGGTCGTGTAAGCACCCGATGCTTCGTCCCCTTGCCATACCTCCCCAAGTTACTTCCTACCATTACTCCCTCCCATCCATCCTTCATTCCTCTCCTCTAATCATTATGAATTACCAAAAGTAGCGAATTTCAAAAATAAACCACAAATTTTCTATTATATCAGATAGAATAAGTAGATTCTCTCTTCGAGATTGCCCCTTCTCTATTCTGAAGATGCAAGATAATCTTCCCCAGATTGAAATTCCCAGGATTGAAACGTTCGCTACCAACCGGAATATAATGTTCAAAATTACTTAATAAATCAAAACATGGAAAAATACGCTCAAATTAGCTCGCTTACATTCGAAAGAGATGGAACCATTGTTTCTGAATAGAAATGTAATAATATCAACTCAATATGTATGTTATATGTGCTTACACCATGCATTCTTTATACAGTATAATAGACTAGACGTTCGAAGTGCAGCCAACAAATGATGCAAGTGGTGTCTAGAAGTTATGCTTGAAGTTTATAAATTTTCCATCTACAACCAACATAATGCACTATGTAGAATAGCCTATAGGAAAAAATATGAGACGACATTAAAATTTGACGACATTAAAATTTCCTAGTATAAGATCTCTCTAACTGGGAAAGCATCCCGTCGGTGGAGACATCCCACCTTCAAAAAGGAGATTTCACCGGATCGCGTAATGAAGATGACTAGCCACCCAGGGCTCGCATTGGATTGGTCGATTCAATCAGTAGCTCCACCCCCCAAGGCAATCCTCGACACTGATTGGTCAATGAGAATTTCAGATACCTGATGACGCCACACGGTCTTCCATGATACAAGGGAATGCCCTTCCAACGCCTATGATCTCATATGGTGTGTCCATTGAAGCGTTTCAAACCCATGATTCTTAAATGTATCATCCATAAATCAGGGAATATTTACAAATGAAATTATTCGACAGCCTCGTTCACTACTAGCTCATAAAACTTTTTCGTGCCAAAAATAAATAAAATTTCACTGTAGGATATATGAAACCGTCGATTTTTCATTTTAACTGTGAAGCAGGCGAATACTTGAAAGTAAATGCAGATAAATCATTTGGTGAAGAAGAACTTCGCCATTGCGGATGGCACCGAAAAGAAATCAGATTTTTGAATAAAATCGAAATTTACGTTTAAAGACGAAATTCATTAGCATTAATGGACTCCTGAGATGAATGCACTGGTATTTGTTATCAAAATAATTTATATCCGACAAAATTGCGATTTTTCATTAAGAGCGTTCATATTCATTTTTCGATAACAAATATATGATGGTCAAAACATTATAAATGGGTCAACAACGCAAAATTCGGCACTTTGCATCACGCATAAGGAATTGTACCCCGCTAAAACCAGTTTGATGCAAGTCAATCCGTTCAATCATTCCTCTATATGAAAATTCATAACACATAAAATGAATCAAATAAAAAACCAGCACAATCATTAATACTCAAACTAGTGATTTCAACATAGTCACTCTAAAAACCTCTCCGCAAAACACATGCAGAATATGAAAAGTCGCGTGGTACGTAATAAAGAGCTCTTCGGACTTAAAAGATGGACAACTTAAATAAAATTGCAGAGTATAGATTTTTTTAACATTCGAGAACGCATATCAATGCCCACATCTCCATTACTGAAATGAAGTAGAAGACGCTGGTAAAATCAGATAGCCCTGATTTTGTAACAATATAGAACACATATCAATGCCCAAAATCGTCATCATGGAATTAAAGATAAGTGTTAGGCTGCTCTGAGTTTAATAACACGATTCGTCATATGACTACGATCAGAATTCAGGCAAAAATACTTGGCTTGCGTATAGTCACCGCGGGGTGCCTCTTTCTGGAGAGTTATTGATCAACGCTTGCGGTTTTGAGCAGTTGCGGTCTCCAGCCTGTGCGAAGCTCGCCGCTCCAAATAGATAGGCCTCTCACATTCCTTGGAAAGCTACCTGGGTCTCGACCCGAATCGACTAACTGGTGACCACAAGGAGTTTTCATCATCCATGTGTACCTCTTGTAGCAATAGTTTTTTATGTGAAGTTGTATGACTATTATAGCACCTTCATACCATATCATTTACCAATGATTTCACCTGCCTTTCTCGGGAACTACGAACTTCCCAACATAGTAATTCATCTAAGTCAGTATAACACAAATAATTATATTTTATACCGATGAGAATCAATCCTAATGCCCAATTATGCAAATGGAAGAAAACTACATGGGAAATATTATAACATGAAGGTTTTATGTTGGTTACAATGATGATGAGGAAATTAAAGGCGATTTATCGACAAACGAAAGAGGTTGTGGTTTCGGGGACAGAGGGCAGTATGGTGGCAGAGCGACTGCCCTGCTGCGGGGGTGAGAAAATAAATATATATAGATATATATACATAAATGGTATTAACAATATATAGATAAATGAGTATAAATGCTTTACTGCCGATGGAAAAAAAGATTTGAAGGAATGATAAAAAGAAAAAAACATATAGATTAGTTAATAACGTAAATATCATGAAAAAATAGAAATCAAATAGTTACCCTCCGAAATCGAAAACTTAATATGCACAGAAAACGAAACATCAGGTTCAAAAATAGATCAATATTTAATAATAAATGATTAAGTAAATTAGTCATAATAAGTGATGTTATAAATTGATACTTCTGATTGATAGATAGTTGAAGGCGAATTACCAGCGGGGTAACGATGGCGTATCCGCGGCCACTAGGCGGCCATCGCGCGATATTTGGCGGAAAAGTCCACAGGTTTTAACGCACCAGAATTAAAAGTGTGTCCTAGGCATGGTGTGTCCTAGGCAATTGTGTCCTAGGGCCGGGAGTCACGTACTTACGCATAAATTATTCTCGCGTTTATAATGTTGTAGAGGGTCAAGTTAATTAAGTATCTTGATATTGGCTTTTTAGTAATTGTAATAGTTTCTATTCATAGGATAGGCATTTTAATGCGGGTGTAAAACTGTAAGATTGTTTTAGAAGAAGCGAATCTTTGGTCATTGCGATAGTGCGGATCGGTGTCATTGTGATTTGTAACAGGGAAGAGAAGGTACGTGCAATAGGTGCTAGTGATGTGATATATTTATTATGTGATAATGCGATAGTGTTTGAGGTTTACGTTTGTCAATGTTATTTATTTATCTTATGTGTTTTCTATTATGTCAGTTGCTTATAATTGTTTATTTTTATATATCCAGGGAAAGCCTCAAATGTGCACGCTTAAATGTGCATGCTCTAATTTGCACACTCAATTTGTACTCTGCAATTCTACTCTCATACTTTCATTTCTATTCGTCATTAAATTTATATCTGGGTCATGAAAGACTTTTATTTTGAGCAAAATGTTCGAGCGAACCTGGTGGGCTATATGATCTTCGGTCGATTGGGTGTTCAAATCCTAGCCCCAACATAATTTTGCCGTGACTCTCGAACTTTTGTAAATTCGAATTGAAATATTGTAGTAGTAACGTTTTTATAATAAGTACGGTAACGCAAAATTGGTCCATGAGTGTTTTGTA
The DNA here is from genome assembly GCA_039513755.1 of Hyalella sp. 3TK10. NCBI lineage: Eukaryota > Metazoa > Arthropoda > Malacostraca > Amphipoda > Hyalellidae > Hyalella > Hyalella sp. 3TK10. Next base: position 5,078 of record JALHKN010605588.1, read on the forward strand.
TTCACTTTTGTATTCACACTATTCACTAGAACTTGAATGAACGATTAGTGAGATTTTTTCTTAGACAGGCTTTCCTGTTCTGCTTCGCTGTCACCGTTGGCTTCCTCAAAAATCTTTTCACACGCCACACACAACTGTGAAATAAAATAAAATAAATGGCTTCGCGTGAGACGGAGACCATTGCGGGATGCTGCCCTTGGTGATGATATGGGCTTAGCCAAGAAGAGGAAGAAAAAATTCACTAACGACAACCTAACCTATTTTGAGGAGTTGCTCAATAATTTAAAGATTGAAGAAAAAATGCCTTCTACATCACGTGATCGTGTCCACTCGTTTCGCAACTCCTGGGATGATTTTTTCCTATCAACTTCTGCTACGACTGGTCGACCGACGGAGGTACCAGCGTCATCATCTGCTGTCATTGGAGAAGGACCATCTACAGGGGCTATTTCGAAACTAAGTACGAAGGGAAATTTGTGGCCTGTGTGTGTGACGGATAGTGCACAAGATGAGGAATGTGATACCGTAAGTCACATCAGTGATTCAACAGAGGAAGAGTTTGCGTCAGCAGCCCAATGGAGTAAGCCACACATTAGACGGAGTAAGATCGAGAAATGGTCAGAAATCTTAGCGAAGTCAGATACACGACGAGTACCACCAATCGGCAAATTCAACGAAGAAAGTGGACAGAGCCTCAAGAAGTAACTGCTGGAATTTGAAAAAAACTGTGCTGGAAATTTTCGTGGCGATAGAGATACGTGGATTGAGGAACTAGATCACCATCTTGAAGGTTTGAAGACTCTTGATTCCTTCAGAGCTCTACGTGACGTCGATGACTTGTACAGTGTGGTGAAGAAAAAGTTGTGTAACTGGTACGATGATATGAAATAATTACGAAGTGAAAAATGCAAGATCCATGTACATTTTTAGTGTTAAACTTGAGCAGCTATACAGACTGGCATACTCAAAGAGAAACGTGCATCAGAGTAAGACCCTCATAGACAAATTTTTAATTCTGTGCCGAAGAATTTGGAAAAATTATTAAAGCTCACATCATGGCACAGAAAATGCGTGGCGAAGTTTGTACTTGGCAGGCCATGCAGAAGTGCGCAAGATTGTCCGACATAGAGAAGGGAAAAGGAAGGAAGGACGACAGCGACACGACTGAAGACAATATGGTAAATGTCCATCAGCTTCAGAAGAAAGAGACAACATTGTCCGACCACTGAGAGCGCAGTTGCTCGTGAGCCTCATTTCCGAGGAGTGGATAGCTATGAAGGAATGAATAGTGACCGCGTCCGGAATTTGGCGATGCATCAATCTACGCCTGTGCGGGGTGATGCTGCGTGTCGCCAATGTGGCCGATTTGGGCACTTCATCAAGAATTGTAGGAAACGTCTCTATCGGTGTTTCATTTGGGGCTCAAGAGACCATTTCTGCGTCGGTGCCCGAACTATGGACGTCCCAATAAAGTCACCAACCGACCTCGTAGTTCATCGTCGCCGCCACTTGGTTAAAGATCAGCCCATGGACAGCAAAAGCGTAGGCTCAGCACGACTACTCCATCGGCAGTAGTGTATTAGCAGCCCATTCTGCCAAAAGTAGGCCTAACGGTAGGCCTAACGCGCTACCCTTGTCCTTCCTCACTTACCCTCACTTACCCTCACTTTTTGATTTACCCTCAGATTTTACCCTCACATTCCCGCGCTGTTTTCCCCCACCTATAATACGCTCATAGTTCCACAAATTTTGGCCATCTATAAATCGCCGGTAATCTACCCTCACATTTTCTGCATCAGCCATTTTCTTCCGACATTGTATAGTCTCCTACGAGCGTGGATAATTTACGTTCCATCTTCTATCGAGATTAAATTCTTTTCATGATAATAATTTACAAGTTATATTTACAGATAAGTTCATTTTACAGACTCAACATTAGCATACACATTTATTTACAGATAAGGCTTTTTACAGATAAGTTTAATAATGGATAAGTTCATATTCTTCCCATCATAGATTGAAAACGCACGGATTAGCCACCCATACTATTTGGTCAAGATAGAGGATTGTCAATGTAGGTCTAGTGTGCTCATATCAGATAAATCTGGACTACCTTTTACCGTTAGCCGATAACCCCATTTAAACATAGTGCTAAAGAGTAATCTAGGATAAGATATCTTTGAATTCGAGCTGCTAATGCAGCTCCTTATCTCGCGTGCTATCATGTGAATATCATGTAAGACCCAGACTAGATTTCACCGTTGACTTCATCTTCAAATATTTAATCCTAGTGCCAGGCAATGATCTATGATACCATATCCCTGAGTTCGAGCTACTAATGTAGTTCCTTATCACGATGATCTCACACAAGGCCCAGTCCCGAGCTCTCAAGACTAAGAGGTAAGTCTCTTAAATAGAGAGATCTTTCTATATTTCTATTGAGTCTTCCTGGACACGTAACCATAGGCTCTTAACCTATCCCAGACCGTTATTTGGTCATGTTATATCATCGTTCACTATATCGATTTCATCACGATATCGTGAATTCTCCTTTTCATCTTAATATTTTTGTCAATGTTATTCTTAGGTAAAGTAGTATCCACTCTCCAAAATATTTTTCATCAACTCAATTTTCAACATTTAAATGTACCCTGTACATTCACAAATTATTATACTTTTATTTTAAATGAATTTTTCATCACCAAATAAATTCATTCATTCTAGCAAGTTTTAGAGATCGCACCTTTTTTCATACAATTAAAATGGATTCGGTTACAAACGTTTTTTCGTTCTCCGTGTGATACTTATGAAGAATGGTCTTCCGTCGCTTTAAAGTGTTATCCGTAACAGGGAGCTTCGAGAAACAGGTAGTGTTAAAACTCACTCATCAACTAGGTTTCGCTCAATAAACCGGTTCATCTTTATCAAGCTTCTAACTGCTTCTTCGCAATCCGTCGCACACGCGCTCCCGTATTCGCCTCCTCCGCACGCCGGGCCGAGATTATAGGGAAATTACTCATGAAATAATTATTACCATAAATTATTAACCTGGGAGATATGTATCTGTGAAATTATCGGATCATCATTTAAAAATGATGAATCACGTATCAGCTAGTTTCGCCAACCATGATTTTATCATCGATTCGAAGACTCACGACACAAGATAAATTTTTGGTTTAAGCAGCGCCTTCACGATTACAAGCCATCCGCACATCGCTACGCACTCATTCACTGTGATTTTATGCAGGATAGTTGTATCATTTTTTGTAATATTTAGTACAGCGCTCTCGCATTTATGAGACATTCATATCTGTAACTTCTTCAGATATCTCGGAGCAAGAGTAGGAACATCTTGGTGTTACCTAATTCACAATTTCTAGCATCCCGTGCACGTATAGATGCACAAGCATCATCACAAATTTTTATGTCAGGCAGCAGGCATGCCAGTAAAAACACTCTCAGACACGAACCCGGGCCTCACAGACCACTTCCCTGCTTCAAACAAGTCACATTCTAAGTGCTTTCGGAGGTTCGCGTTATCACGCGAGATTACTGGTAAGCCCCTGTCACTGCATTGCGAAGCATATGCTATTAACCTCACTTCTTAGAGCATGCATCTTCGCTAGTAAATTCCTATAAGTAATTTTCGTGTTACTATGCGCGGTATCCCTAATTATTCACAAATAACGACATCTTATTAAGACCTTCCAAATTTACGTTATAGAACGTTCAAATTTATCTGGCATAAAGTCAGTTCTGCATATTTTACATGAAATGCTTGAGATATTTCTTTAGATATCGGTAGATTTTCGAGGCAAGTTTTCTCAACTGTCAATTTAATAAATATGTAAAACATTGACCCCGCAAGATATTGTAAATATCTATTTTAAAATTAACTGATCATCGCTTAAAAATCATGTATTACGCATCGCGCACCGCTCATTTGATTCATACACTCCAGCTATGTGATATAATGCTTTTACGCTTCTGAGGGAATTTCCTAACATCCATCTATTTTATAGTCTTTATTGAAGATTAGTATTCACATATATACATCCACCAATGTTTTGTTTCGATGGTATATCCTCGATCCTTTCACAATAAAGTATTCTATAATACCATGAAAATGCTCTCTATATAAAGATCATTCAATTGCATCAATGGAATATAATACTTTCATGCCCCAACGCTAATTTCATATGCAATTGGAGCGCAGTGTATTTGGGGAATCATCTAGGTACTTATCATGTTGACTAAGTCAGCGAATATATGGTAAGTAACTTTTCACTCTGTTACTAAATCTATTCGCGGTATACTGTCGTCCAACATCCTCGCCCGAGCTGCTCGCAAGCCCGTAGGCGATGCCTCAGGCAATAGGTCAGCCAGTAAGCTAGCAGTTTTTTTTAGGTTGTGACGTCACGGCAATTGCGTTCGAACAGGTGTAGCATCTGCTGTTCCAGATACAGTTTCAACGTGTATCTTAGACGTGTACCGAAGCTGCCGCGCGTGGGGGAGCACGTTCAGTGGCCGACAGGCGGTGGTTGTAAGTGGTAATCGTGCCATTGCTGCGTGATAGTTGGTGACTGCTTCATATAACATGAACGATGAGTTAACTAAATTTATATTTTATAAAATGTATATTCGTTCTGTTACACTATTCCCTGTAGCCTATGACTACTTTACACACAGTCGAGCTCTGTACGTTTTAGCTATCTTTCATAGGTTCGAATGAAAATATACAAGTATGGGTGATTGTATAATTGTAAAGCATACATATGAGTAAGACATCGTTAAATTCGGCGATCTTACAAATATTAGAGAAGTTATAAAAGATTGTGTACATACTATCGGTAAAATATCGAGGAAATACAAAACTATGCGGGCAAATGAGAATATTTAAATGGCAGACACAGTTGCCAGAATATAGGTTGAGGACGCCAATTCTACTGGGCTATAGACGCTGAGGTGCAATCGATGGAAATGACCGTCTCTGAATTTACTGGGGACATACGGTCGATGTGGATTGTAATCACCGATTACAGTCCGACAATTTACTGTCGATATCCGCTGTGGTTAACGATCGATACAGCCTTCGGCGATTTACAATCAATATGGACGGTGCTTAACAATCGATTCGGAGCTGTAATTCCGTATCGGCACCGATATTTCGACCTTAAAGTCCATACTTTATAGACTGGTTTAAATGTACGAACATTTGAATGTATGGGTTCGTCTATGGGCATGAGAATTCACAAATATTTTGCATAGTAATGCAGATACGGGTGGTCAGAAATATACGACATTGATCATTATAGAGAATTTTAAAAAGGCCTTAAACATTAAAAGTCATCTAATATTCAAGAGCAATTATTTAACACCATAATTATTATGCTCCATCATTCTAGAACCTTCCAAACAGACTTTTGCTTTATTTATTCTAACGGTCTTGTATTCCATAGGTGAAATACTACCGCATTGAACGTGGGTCTAGTTACGTTACTGAGCTATAAAAGGGCGGAAGCGCGACTCAGAACATCATTCGTCCTCTGTTCCTCGTCGAGAACGGACCGACTATTCGCAATGGCAAGGTAAATTTTAAAGTTGTATAATCTAAGAAATTGTATTTTAAATTTTCCTTCTAGTGTTCGTTATATGAAATTTTATTCTTAAAAAATTTCTTGCCCGTGTTCTACGAAATTTTTAAAATGTGGTCTTACAATAAAAACATATTTTATTTAGTATTAAATTAATTTCTTTCTTCACTTGCAGTGCACGCAACTTTTAACTCACTTTGAGAAGCGACATTTTGGTCGAAATTATATGGAAATAAAACTCATGAATGTAACCAACGAACTGTCCATCAATAGTTTGCTCCATGGTGCTCGTGATGGAATCCGGGATTATATTGGAGACGACATTGTTGATAAATCCGGTATGCAGTTCACGGTAGACCTGCGTGTGGCAAAACATGGTGAAGCAGAACTCACCTCTGACATCTGGATCGTAAACACCGACACAGTCGATCTGAACAACGCAGAAAATTTCACCATCTTATTTTTGCGGATGACGAGCTATCTCGAAGAAAAATTTGAAAAGCACATGGTGCAAGGAAGTGGGTTCACGATGCAAGCTATTAAAAACTTGACCATTCGCCTCTCATTTCGTGGCACAACATCAGCGCAGTCAAGAATTGGTGATTATGCGCCCTATCCGAAACATCTGCGTGGGCGCGACTCTATAGTCAACATCAAGTCTGCATCAAATTGTGTTTTATTAAGTTGTGTAGCACATTTTCTTAATCAGGAAAAGTTTATGCCAACCCATCGTGATCGTGAGAAGCAATATCGAGATGCCATAGGCAAATATTTCCCGTTCCCGAAACTTTCGGGTAAAGTAACTATTGATAATCTGAAGAAAATTGAAGCTGTGGCTGAGTTGAACATCCAAATGTACCTACCAGTTAACACAAAATGGGAAAAATATGATATCTCCATGGTTTATTGTGGACGGGACTCTGCGCCAGAAGACCGCACAGTACATTTACTCCAGCTTGAAAATAAACACTGTGCTCTGATTGTAGACTTCTAGAAGTTTATGCACTCTTTCCGGCATTGGTCGGTAAACAAAGAAACAATGGACTACTGTGATCTCTGCATGCATGCTGTGAAAAGAAAAGATCTCCTGAAACATTCTCAGAAATGTAAAAAGTTGAAAATCGATCATGAACATAAAAATGCCGGAAGTTGGAGACACTTACAATATCAAAGACATCATGCGCTAGTGATCCCACCATCTGTAGCATACTTCGATACTGAATCATTACTTCAAACATCAACTGACGAAAACATGTAACATGTGCATAAAATGTGTGATTACGGTTACTTGCTGCTTGATCGGGATAGGAAAGTGGTCGAGCGACGTATTGCCGACAGTGAAACGGAGAGTTTGGGAGACTTGCCTTCAAGCCTTATCGGAAATCTTTTCGCCGACTACAACAAGCACATGTCTAAACTTGAATTTTTCGATGAACCGGTGCTGACTGAAGAAGATTGGAAAAATTTTCTCGAACAGAAAAAGTGTCAGGTATGCAACAATGAATTCAATAACGGGGATGAAAATTGAAAAAAGGTGAGACATCACAACCACAACGAGCCAGGTAAATTCGATGGAGCCGGTAAAACACTTGAAAGGAATTATGTGGCTGCGCTTTGTTCTCAGTGCAAAATTATAATTACAGAAAAAATTCGGTCGTTACCGTGCTTTGCACATAACGGTATCAAAAACGACTTCAAATTTCTTGTGCGTGATTTCGATAGTTCAGGTTCGAGCTCACAAATATTCTCGCAAAAACTGGTGAAACGTTTCCCTCGATTAAAATCTTTGGAGCAGTGGGGTATCGATCCCCGTACTTCTCGCATGCTAAGCGAGCGCTCTTCCTTAAGATGAAGTCGACAGACGCAAATGATATATTCGGACTAGTCTTCCTCGACTGTCACAACTCCATGTCGGCATCTCTAGAATCATTTGAAAAAATCTTGAAGCAAGTCCCCATGAATTTAAACTACTCAAGTCCGAGCTCAAAAAGGATGACTATTCACCCGAAGCAATTACACTTTGCACGAAGAAAGGTTTTTCCCCTATGAATACGTTTCATGTGACGAGAAACTTGAAGAAACTTGTCTTCCTCCACGTGAGAAGTTTTTCTCCCATCTAACTGGTGCAACAATTGATGAAACAGAGTATGAAGAACCTGTGAAAATGTGGGAAGTTGCAAAATGCGAAACTCTACGGGACTATATGCGACTATATTTGACGATAGACGTGCTGTCGCTTGCTGAGGTGTTTGAAGAGTTCAGAGCAACTTTAATACCTGACAATCATATCGACCCTATTCACTTCATATCTCTTCCTGGATATGCAATGGCGAGTGCATTGTATGAAAATAAGACCAAATTCGATTTCATCACTGATGTCGATTTATCCAATGATCTTGCTTAAAATGTTCGAGGTGGTTTCGTGACAGTTGATCAACAGTACACAAAAATTAATTCAGTGTACTCCCCAGACTATGACCTAAATAAACCTGAAAAATCGGCGATATTCGTCAATATCAATAGCCTATATGGCCATTGTCTTTCATCTAAAATTCCGGTTGGAGAAATCACCGAGCTTGAGGATATTGTGAACCTTGACTTGAACACTGACTGCAGTGGGGACTATATATATCTCGTGCGCGTTGACGTTTCAGTCCCAGCTGATGTTGCGAGAGCAACCGACGATTTCCCGTTGATTCTACATAAGAAAGAATTAGGGAACGATGATCTCTCGGACTATTCTCGTGAATTGGGAGGGGATTCAAAAGCAGAGCGCATTGAGGATCATGTTTAGTGGCCAGTCACCTGCATCAAACCAAATATCTTGTTGCTTTAGAACTCTTGCAGGTTCTTATGCGACATGGTGTGCAAGTTGGAAAGCTCCAAAAAATAACCGCTTCTGACAAGAAGCTGTTTTTGCTAACCTTATTGCAAAAAATGCACGCAATCGAGTTAAGGCCCGGAGCAAGTTTGCTTAAGATTTGTATCAATTAATGAGCAATGCTATTTATGGCAAGCTTTTATACAACCCCTGCAACCGTGATGAAGTTGTAAAACTTCACGTGAAGGAAACTTATTTCCAGCGTGCGGCTGCTAGCGCTCTCCTAAAACGTTGCTACGCAATCGCTCAAGATAAAGTCATCACTGTATCCCAAGTGGAGGCCGTGAAACTGTTTCACTCAACATACGCCGGCTTTTTCACTCTCGAGAAGGCCAAGATAGCTATGTATGAGTTAATTTATGACCAGCTCAAACCTGCCTATGGTGAGGAAATGAAAGTAGTGTACTCTGATACAGATTCCATCCTCCTCACTTTGAATTGCGCTGATATTGAAATTCGAGATCCGCAAAGAGCCTTTGGCCAGTCTCATGGATTTCTCGAATTATCCCGAAAAGCACCCATTGTTTGACGAGTCAAAGAAAGGGACTCTCGGTTTACTCAAGAGTGACACAGGTGCTCTCTATCCTGATGAGATTATCTGTCTCCAGCCCAAGCGTTACTCGATTCTTCTCCCTGATGGCGAAGTGAAAGCTGCTGCAAAAAGTGTACATAGGCACATTCAGGGAAGGCTGATGCATTCTAATTACAAAGATATCTATGAGCGAAAATGCAAAGCACATCATGAAAAAATATATAACATCGTGTCCGAGAAATTCACTCCGAAGACACGATGCACGAATAAAAAATGTCTTTCCATGCTCGATATTGAACGCTACTACAAAGCAAAAAACGAATCAGTCGCACATGGTCATTCTGATATTGTACCCAGACCTCCGGTTGAGTCGCGTGCAAGTTGTAGTATGAAACGCTCCCGTGACGAACCCGACTCGGTTGAATTAGATTTGACTGCAAAGCGTCGTATGCCAGGTGAAGTAGCATTTAAATAGAATGTGAGTAGAAGAAATGTATCTAGAATATAAATTAAAGTAGAAACTAGGTATTGTAATGTCGTATAAGTATAAAAATGTAGTTGGGGTGAATTGGTAATAGAAACTAAAAAGTTTGTATATGTTATACTCCTAATGAATAAAATATCACTTTTCTCTTTTGTGTAATAATTTACCTTCTGGTTGTTTTGAGTAGGATAATTAAAATTGGTTGAAGTTAGAGTCGCGAGATGACATGCTGTCGTAAGATTAATTGAAATTGCTAAAAACAGTAACAGAGTTCTGATAGCTGCTAGGAAGCGATATCCTATTATGGAAAATTTAAGTCTAGAAAAATTAATATGGAATCGCATTACATATGTGTAAATGTCTTCGAAGTCCACTATAGTATCACTTACTAGTACATATTAAAAGTCTTACCAGAAAATGTGTAATAGATTGGATTATTAAATTCGAGTAAAAATAGGTGAAATTTAAACAAATTAGTCGAGTCTCATAAATTTGTGAGAATGAAGGAGGAGTATTAACTCATATGGGTAACCTTACACGATACATTAGCTTAATTACAAATCATGATTGATCGTAGATTTCACTGGAAAGGTAAGAAATGTCAGTTATGCAGCATAACAACGAATGTCGACAGCGATCAAGGAGGTATGATAACATCTAGCAGTCTCCAAGCACCTGTTCAGAGTCAATTGCCGTGACGTCAGAACTTAAAAATACCCTGCTAGCTCGCTGGCTGACCTATTACCTGAGGCATCGCCTACGGGCTTGCGAGCAGCTGGGGCGAGGATGTTGGACGACAGTATGCCGGGAATAGATTTAGAGTCAGCGTGAGAAGTTACTTACCTATATATTCGCTGACTTAGTCAACACGATAAGTAGATGATTCCCCAAATACACTGCGCTCCAATTGCATATGAAATTAGCATTGGAAAATTAGTAATTGCATATGAAAATTAGTATATTCAATCGATGCCATTGAATGATCTTTATATAGAGAGCATATTCATGGTATTATAGAATACTTTATTGTGAAAGGATCGAGGATACACCATCGATACAAAACATTGGTGGATGTATATATGTGAACACTAATCTTCAATAAAAACTATGGAATAGATGGATGTTAGGAAATTCCGCTCAGAAGCGTAGAAGCATTATATCACATAGCCGGAGTTTATGAATCAAATGCGCGGTACGCGATGCGTCATACATGATTTTTAAGCGATGATCATTCAATTTTAAAATAGATAGTTACAATATCTTGCGGGGTCAATGTTTTACATATTTATAAATTTGACAGTTAAGAAAACTTGCCTCGAAAATCCCACCGACATCCAAGACATATCTCAAGCATTTTATGTAAAATTTGCAGAACTGACTTTATGCCAGATAAATTTGAACTTTCAATAACGAAAATATTTAAGGTCCTAATAATATGTCGTTATTTGTGAATCATTGGGGTACGGCGCATAGTAACACGAGAATTACTTATAGGAATTTACTAGCGAAGATGCATGCTCTAAGAAGTGAGGTTAATAGCATATGCTTCGCAATGCAGTGACAAGGGTTTATCAGTAATCTCGCGTGATAACGCGAACCTCCGAAAGCACTTAGAATGTGACTTGTTTAAAGCAGGGAAGCAGTTCGTGAGCTGAAGCGAGGTAAATGCACCGTCTAAGCTTCTACTCTAAGGAGCCAGTGTGACTGAATGGATGAGTGCCTGGATACTGGTCTGTGACTCCCAGGTTCGTGTCTAAGAGTGTTTTTGCTGGCTGGATTTCAGGAGTCGGAACGTGAATATTAACCGTGTAACCGTATACCTTTAGAAGGGCTCGAAGGAGAGATTAGTTGTCTAAGCAAGTCCACTCGGCAATATCAATACAAGTCTGTGTGCGAAAGTTGATGCATATTGCATATCGGTGCATAATTGTGGATGCTAAGAGTCGGAACGTGAATACGTGTTAATCGTATGCTTCATCTCAGGCTCATGGCCAGCAACGGCGAACGCAACCGCGAACGCATTTTTGTCCGACTGGTCTCATAAATGCGAGAGCGCTGTACTAAATATTACAAAAAATGATACAACTATCCTGCATAAGATCAAAGTGTATGAGTGCGTAGCGATGTGCGAATGGCTTGTAATCATGAAGGCGCTGCTTAAATCATAAATGTATCTTGTGTAATGAGTCTTCGAATCGATGATAAAATCATAATTTGAGAAACTAGCTGATACGTGATTCATTATTAAATGATGATCTGATAATTTCACATATACACATATCTTCCTGGTTAATAATTTATGGTATTAATTATTTCTTGAGTAATTTCCCTATATTCTCGGCCCGGAGTGCGGAGGCGAATACGGGAGCACGTGTGCGACGGATTGCGAAGGAGCAGTTAGAAGCTTGATATGGATGAACCGGTTTATTGAGCGCACCCTGGTTGATGAGTGAGTTTTAAACACTACCTGTTTCTCGAAGCTCCCTGTTACGGATAACACTGTGAAGCGACGGAAGACCATTCTTTATAAGTATCACACGGAGAATGAAAAAACGTTCGTAACCGAATTCATTTTAATTTTATGAAAAAAATGTGCGATCTCTAAAACTTGCTAGAATGAATGAATTTATTTGGCTATGAAAAATTCATTCGAAATACGAGAATAATAATTTGTGAATGTACAGGGTACATATAAATGTTGAAAATTGCGTTGATGAAAAATATTTGGAAGAGTGGATACTACCTTACCTAAGAATAACATTGAAAAAAATAATAAGACGAAAAGGAAAATTCATGATATCGTGATGAAATCGATAAAGCGAACGAGGATACAACATGACCAAATAACCGTGATAAGGAACTGCATTAGTAGCTCGAACTCAAAGATATGGTATCTTAGATCATTGCCTGGCACTAGGATTAAATATTTGAAGATGAAGTTAACGGTGCAATATAGTCTGGGTCTTACATGATATTCATATGATAGCACGCGAGATAAGGAGCTGTATTAGCGGCTCGAATTCAATGATATCTTATTTTAGATTACTCTATTATAGTACTATGTTTAAATGGGGTCATCGGCTAACGGTAAAAGGTAGTCCAGATTTATCTGATATGAGCAAACTAGACCTACATTGACAATCCTCTATCTTGACCAAATCGTATGGGTGGCTAATCCGTGCGTTTTATATAAATGATGGGGAAAAATATGAACTTATCCATTATTAAACTTATCTGTAAAAAGCCTTATCTGTAAATAAATGTGTATGCTAATGTTGAGTCTGTAAAGTAAACTTATCCGTAAATAAAACTTGTAAATTATTGTTATGAAAATAATTTAATCTCGATAGAAGATGGAACGAAAATTCTTCACGCTCGTATGAGACTATGTAATGTCGGAACAAAAGGGCTGATGCAGAAAATTTGAGGGTAGATTATCGGCGATTTATAGATGGGCAAAATGTGTGGAACTATGAGCGTATTCTAGGTGGGGGAGAAAAGCGCGGGAATTTGAGGGTAAATCAAAAAAGGAGGGTAAGTGAGGGTTCGTGAGGTTAAGCGAGGGAGGACGAAGGTAGTGCGTTAGGCCTATCGTTATGCTTACTTCTGGCAGAATGGGCTGCTAATACACTACTATCGGCGATGTTGAACCGTCGAGCTCCAGGTCAAATGAGGTAAAGCGGGAGCAGTTCCTGCGTAGATCCTCAACAGTAACTCTTCATAATAGATTCAACGGCCTGGTGGATTAACTAGAAGACAACGATGCTTCACACCTGCTTACCGGTGGCGATGCTGTGGATGAGCTGCCGTGTGCGAGTGAACCTCCCAGTGAGTGCACAACTGAGCTATTCAATGAGCATCAATGAACTGCGAACCACGCTCAAAAAGGTTCGAGCGAGTCTGTTGATCTTCTAGGCATGATTTCGTGTTTGCAGCCAGCGAAGTTACTCTGCCTACCTTTGAGTGTTGGAGATGTTCATGTCAATGTTCTTGTGGATAGTGGAGCTGCAATGAATATGTATGTGTAAATCTCATGTGCTAGTTAGAGGCAAGGTTCCTCTCATTAACAGCGAGCCCATTACCATTTAAAGGTCTGGGGAGTGCACAAACCGCTTCAATTGGCCGTGCTCTGATACCGCTTAAATTTTATGGAATTAATATCAATATCCCAGTTATTGTGATGGATGATGGTTCTATTAATTACGACATGATTTTGGGGTTTCCATTTTTTCGCGAAGGAAAAATTACAGTAGACATGTGTAAACGTAAGCTTAGTAAAAGTATGAATGACAATTCAAGGATGGATGTGTACATAACTAGTGATAATGAGATGGCTGTTGTACAGGGTGGGGCGTGGAAACTTCCTGTTTTGAAAATGAAATAAAACACACTACACGTTTCATTCAACTTTATTATTACTTTCCGCCTACCACACAACATTGGAAATTTGAATTTATATAGTTTTGAACACAATGTCATTTAAATGTCGCCCTCCATTGTCAATACACTGATTCAGTCGATTTCGAAAGTTCTGAATCACCCTTTCAAGCATATC